>MU763530.1:28745-102210 GCA_026770625.1 Nicotiana glauca | reverse complement strand
ATTCCATCTTGATCAATCACTAATTCTACAAGTATTTAATCGTACCCAATATCCTTTCAACTATCGCCCTAGGGCCATAGGTGTTTGGTATCAAAGCACAATAAATAACTTGTCAATTACTATGACGATCTCAGGTCAAAGGAAATTCTTACATCACATTCTTCAAGAGAATATCCTATTGACAGTTTATGGTAATTCTAACCATTAGGAATTATCCAATGAGTCGGTTCAATGACCATATCTCTATATGTATCATCTATCTATGTAATTTAGTTAATGAGATCAACTAATCTTTATCCCATAAAGACGATCACATAAATATTGATCTAACCGGATTACTAATGTCCAAATTAATAATCCTACGATCAAGAACAAATTTAGATTAAATTATAAGAAACTTTACTCTCGTTATCATGATATCCATCACAATGTCAAGTCTCAAAATTTAATCAAGGACCTTATCAAATTAATCAAGCAATTAATAACAATGATAAAAAAATATCAAATGCCATATATATTTGATATCAAATGACGTTCACAAAAATATGTTCAAATCATCAAATATGATATTGGATCTAGGGCATATCCATTATATCCCTAACAAGAAAGTATTTCAGTGTTAGCTTAATGCCTCAATAAATTTTGAGGTGAAATTCCAACATTATAACATATATTAACATTACATGAAAAGTACAATAAGATGTCTTGTGACATTTTAAAAGCACTTAAAATAAAAGTAATTGTCACTATAACCAAGCTTAACTGTTAAACAATGGAAAGAAAGATTGATTTTGGGACTGAATTCCTGCTTTTTAATTCTGAAATTTTAGTACATTCGTTAAATATATTTCTGACGAAATAAGTTAGTATCATTTTTGTAGGGAGCGCTTTACTTTCATTCAATGTGAAATTTCTTTAGATGAGTTTAAATTTAGTTGAATCCCAATATAGTTATCAAATACCGGTGGAAAACCCAAAAAAAATAAAAGAAGTTTATATTATATATTACCAAAATATTAAGAAAAAAATATTAACTTTGTGATTTTTTCCCCCAATATATGTGATTTTTTTTTTCAAGATGGAGAAATAGATAGAGACCTTTACTTTTGGAGTAGGTTGTGTGGAAGTCAAGATCTTCATAAAGGAAGGCCTTAAATTTGTAGCCTTTATTCACATGCAAGTTGAAAATTTATAAATTGTCAGCTTTTCACTCTATTGTGATGCAAGTTGGCAATTTGCATAAAGTATCTTCCAAGCCTTATTTGGCTAACTTTGTCTAAGGAATAAAAGAATTTAAAAAAAAAAAAAATATTATCACCAACAAATATGTAGTAAAACTAGAGATGAATTGTTTCACATGGTGGCAAAAGATGGTTATTTTCTTAAGATTATTTTCCAGATATTTTATGGCCAAATGCTTTAGTCTTGCAAGCATGCTGCATGCCCAAAATGGATATGCCAACAAAACAAATAAGTTTCAACTCCAATATTATTTTTTAATCTTGCATGCATGCTACATGTCTAAAATGGATGTGTGATCAAATAAATTAAAAGAGAAAAACAAATCCATTATGATAATTTTCTTTGCAATTATTGGCCAAGATTCTGCTTATAAATGTTGGTTCCTTTTATGCTATTTATCCTTTATTGAAAGATGGAAAAAAATAACCTAGTGCTTTTGTCTCAAGTGAGATTTAAACTTAAGACCTTATGAATCTCCTCAACTTAATTGATTATTAGACTACAACCTTGAATGCAACCTCAATTTTTTTTATTTATAATTGGAGTTAAAAATAATGAATCAAATTTTTTTAAAAAATACTTTTTCTGTCCTAAATTATTTGTCAATTTCCGATTCTCGAGAGTCTAATTACATGAATTTTGACCAATATTTTAACATGTATTTTCTCACTATATTGATGTGAGAAAAATTACAAAATTATAGTAGTAATATTTTTAATATAGTTTTAAATATTTAAATTTTTATTTAAAATATCAAATTTATCTAGTTCAATTGGAGGACGAATATTAGTCAAATTGACTATCCTAAAGGGAAAATTACAAGAATTTTGGGATGGAAGGAGTAATTTACAAATAATTTTTTTGTAATCAATAATATTTACCCCAAAAAACATTAGTTTGGATCCATATATATATGTACATATATATATATTACCTTCCCGCCATCCATAAACCCTCCCATAAACCCTAGCCTCCATTTCTCTCTATCCTTCTTCCTCCCACCCCACCACCCACGCTCCCCCATCAATGGAACCTCAAACACAGGCGAAGAAATCAAACCTCGTACTAATCCTAGACTACGGTTCTCAATACACCCACCTCATCACCCGCCGTATCCGAAGCCTATCAATTTTCTCACTCACCATTAACGGCACCTCTTCGTTAGACTCCATAAAAGAACTCGACCCACGTGTCATTATCCTCTCAGGTGGACCTCACAGTGTCCACGCTGACGGCGCACCGTGTTTCCCACCCGGGTTCGTCGAATACGTCGAGTCACGTGGGATTCACGTGCTTGGCATATGTTATGGGCTGCAGTTGGTTGTTCAGAAACTTGGTGGGGTTGTTAAAATTGGAGAGAAACATGAGTATGGGAGAATGGAGATTGAGGTTGGAAAGAATGTTGTTGGGGGGTTGTTTGGGAATACGGAAATTGGTGATAAACAGGTGGTTTGGATGAGCCACGGTGATGAGGCTGTGAAATTGCCGGAAGGGTTTGAGGTTGTGGCGAGGAGTAGTCAAGGTGCTGTTGCTGCTATTGAGAATCGGGAACGCAGGTTTTATGGGCTGCAGTATCATCCTGAGGTATAATGTTTATCCAGAGTTCGGGATTTTACTACAACTCATTTGATGATTTATTGGGTTTGAAGTTGATTGTTTGGACTTATTTAGTGAATTATTAAACAATGTGCTTGTTTCAACTAAAATTTACACATTTTTGCGAACCTTTAATACTAGAAAATATCATCAATATACAATCTTTATACTCTATCTGTGTACTATATCACCCACTTTGTGCAAAAAGCCTGCATTGCTTGTCTTGAGGTAAGGTGCTTTAGTATGTAGGAATATTTTTTCCAGGGAAAAGTTTTAGCTTTGGAAAATTATTTGGATGGCAGAGTATAAAGATAGTTTTTTTAGTATCTTGATGATAGTTTTGAATACTAAAGGTTTGCTACAATGTCAAACAAGTAATATGGAGTGGGAAATGGATTATTATTGCTTGCTACTTAGTCCATCTTGCAGCTAACCTCGCTGCTGGACTGTTTCTTTGAGGCGTAAGTGGATTATATGTTCTGTAGTTCTCTTTTATATTGTTCTTTGATGTTTCTATAAAGCATTCTGTAGGTAGAGGTATCATTTCATATCTAGTGGCCCGTCTAATCCAGATAATGTAGGTAAAGGTCCTTTCTAACTCAAAAGGGGAAAATAATCTTTTGTTGTCAGATTTTATTTGTTTTGCCTCATATTAGAGCTGCGTGTTGGAAATTGAAGTCTTCATTTGCTTTTTTTAATTCAAGTTGACGACAGTGACTAGGTGCTAATTGTTGTACCGTAGAATTGTGACTGAGAAAATTATGGGGCTTGCCATTGCTTGTCCATAAGCATTTTGGACTTATTATGAAGTCTGTGTAGCCATAGTTCTCTTGCATCTCCTGCACAGCAATTAAACATATCCCTCATTTTATCTTTCTATCATAATTTCTAACTGCTTCTTCATGGTGCATACAACATGATAAAACTAACATATTTTTAGTTTATTTTGCTCTATGAAACACATTTGTGGAGATTAATTTAACATATGTTTGATACTTCCTTACTATGCTTAATTTGGCTACTGGATTCAACCCTCTCTACTTGTCATTCTGCTGTGTTTCATATCTTAAGGAGCTGCATCAGTTGGAGAACTACACAACATAAGTGTTATAACCAAATCATAATGCTGAGATGCTGTTTTAGACCCTTCCTTACAACAACAACAACAACAACCCAGTATAATCCCGCAAGTGTGGTCTGGGGAGGGTAATATGTACGCAGACCTTATCCTTATCCCGAGGGGCAGAGAGGCTGTTTCCAGGAGACCCTCGCCTCAAGAAAGCAACAAGAGACGATATATTAGTACTATCAATAGACTCATAATAAATAACATAAAATAACATAGCATAAAATAACAAAATAACAACAATATAAGAAATATAGGAAATACGAAAAGGAAGGAAGGTATACTAATATCCAACAGATAAAGCCCTGCATCAGTAACTGATCAGTAACATCTTAAGACTAACTCCTAACTGGCTAGTCTCACTCTAGTGTGTTGTAGAAATATCCACAACTTCCCCATAACCTACAACCTTAATGCTCGACCTCCACAATTCCCTGTCAAGGTCCATGTCCTCAGTAATCCTAAGTCGTGCCGTGTCCTGCCTGATCACCTCTCCCCAATACTTCTTAGGTCTCCCTCTACCTCTCCTCGTGCCCACCACAGCCAGTCGCTCACACCTTCTCACCGGTGCATCAATGCTCCTCCTCTGAATGTGCCCGAACCATCTGAGTCTTGCTTCCCGCATCTTGTCCTCATATGCATAATTTGGCTTTTAGACTCGGTCTCCCTCCCTACTTGTCGTTTTGTGTGTTTTCCCCTTTTTGAGGGCCCAAAATGCTTGGATGGGTGCTTCGCATGGATATTTTGCGATTAACATGATAGGAGCTTTGCAGTTTAGGATTGAGGCACAGTTGATTGAGTTTGATTGACCGATGCATCAGATTCACTTTATATAACTTGCTAAAGATACAGATGTTGGGACCTTCAATTAATTTCTGGAGAATACTAAACTGGGGAAAAGATGGAATGAAGAATACTCATAAGAACATCCCTCGACACTATTGAACATGAAAAAATGATGGTTATTTGGTCTTAATTGGTACATTGGATAGGGCCCTCCTCTTAGATCTTTCTGTTTGTTATTTCTGTCATTACCGTATTATTTATATTAATTTCTTACCTGATGTGTTTCTAATTGTCTATTTCTGGAATCTTTGAATTTGTATTAGAAAATATTTCATCTGGGCTGACACATAAATGCTGTACAGGTGACGCACTCGACTGAAGGAATGAAAACATTAAGACACTTCCTGTTTGATGTATGTGGGGTTACAGCTGGTTGGAAGATGGAAGATGTTCTGGAGGAAGAAATAAAAGTTATCAAAGGCATGGTTGGACCTGAAGATCACGTGATTTGTGCTTTATCTGGTGGTGTTGATTCCACAGTTGCAGCTAAATTGGTACACAAGGCTATCGGGGACAGGCTTCACTGTGTTTTTGTTGATAATGGTCTATTAAGGCAAGTCTCTAGCCTAGCCATTTTCCTACAAGCTTTCAACAATTGCATCAAATAATAGTAACACCAACTTATTCAAACTAAAAAAATCAGCAAATCTCCTTTTAAAAATAGGCTAGAGTTTTCCGTTCATCCATTAGCACTTGCTTCATATCCTTGGCAGCTTGAAATTGTTTTTGCACCACGTTTTAGGTATAAGGAGAGAGAAAGGGTGATGGACCTCTTTGAGAAGCGCCTCCATTTGCCTGTCACCTGTGTCGATGCTACAGAAGAATTTCTCAGCAAACTAAAAGGCGTAACAGAACCTGAAATAAAGAGGAAAATAATTGGGAAGGAATTCATCAACATATTTGATCTTTTTTCCCATGATGTGGAGAAAAAAGTAGGAAAAAAACCTACTTACCTAGTCCAAGGAACCTTGTATCCTGATGTAATAGAGTCTTGTCCTCCACCTGGAAGTGGAAGAACACATTCTCATACAATCAAGAGTCATCATAATGTTGGAGGTCTTCCAAAGGACATGAAGCTGAAGCTCATCGAGCCACTGAAACTTCTATTCAAGGATGAGGTTTCTTTTTGTCTTCTGAAACTTTTGCATGCATCTCTACACTATTTTTTTCCCTCCCATTCCAAATTGGATTATATGTTGACCTCTCTTGTACTAAACTTATCTCACAGGTTCGTGAATTGGGAAAGATTTTGGATATATCTGAGGACTTTCTTAAACGCCACCCATTCCCTGGGCCCGGACTCGCTGTGCGAATTCCAGGTGATGTCACAGCAGGGAATTCCTTGGATATTCTTCGTCAGGTATTGAGTTCTCCAGTATTTAGTAGCAAATTTCTCAATTCTTTCAGTTTTGGTTCCCCGTCTAAAGAATTTTGTTGTTTAGGTTGATGAGATATTCATTCAATCAATCAGAGATGCTAAAATCTATGATGAAATATGGCAAGCTTTTGCTGTCTTCTTACCCGTGAAAACTGTTGGAGTTCAAGGAGACCAAAGGACACATTCCCACGCTGTTGCACTTAGAGCAGTCACAAGTCAAGATGGAATGACTGCAGACTGGTACTTGTTCCCACATATTTTTGGTTTTCTATAATTTGCTAGTTACTGCCCATTTTTCTGTGCTCTTATTTAGTTATTTTCCATGTTTAATTATAAGTACAAGCTTTATGCTTAGATATCATTGACCTACAAGTTTTTGCATTTATTTTGCACTTCAATGGTTATTAAGGATGTATGATGTGCTTCAAACAGTTGTGCTTTCTCTTTGCTTGCAATGCTGTCTGTTTGCCTTTAGTTGGAAAACAAGTAGAGAGCCGTTTGTCCCACATTTCAGAATAAGCAAAAATCTACATTAGTGACTTGGACAAAAAGAAAAAAATGTGGCTTGGACAAATCTTGTTTGTCGATGATCTCAGGTCAATCAATCTTGTTGATTAATTCGTAGATCAAACACTGCTTATAGTCCAAATAATCATATACCATGACATATCTGAAATAGTAGTAATTGGCGAAATAAAAAGACAGACTTATACAAACCGTCGAAGCAATTCCATCTTCTACGGTCCAACAATGAAAAGCTTTGTATTGTATCTTGGAACTTCTCTGCTTGTGGAAGAGTCAATAGAGTACCCCACTCTGCATGCTGTTATATTTATATGCTGTGCTAAATCTATTTCTTTATTTGGAATTGTAATTTCTTGGTAGGTACTACTTTGATTTCAAGTTCCTTGACGACGTATCAAGAAAGATCTGCAATAGCGTTCGTGGTGTAAATCGAGTTCTTCTGGATATTACATCAAAGCCTCCATCAACAATCGAGTGGGAATAATTGTTATAAAGAATGCTATATTTGGTGACCGAAGTAGGATTCTTTTGTGATTTTTGGTGCCTAACAAAAAGGAAGAAAATCATGATAGAAATTTGGGTCCTTTTGTTATGTGGTAGAACTGGTTCTTGGGTAATTATGTGCAATGCTCTCAACAATTTTGTATGTTTATGGGTATGATGATATCAACTTTTACTCAGATCTTGGTAGTACATTTTTCTTGTCTATGTAAAGTACTAATAACATGTGGCCAGGCATCAAAAGCCTAGTCCACACACCTTTCTTTTTCCCTGAAAGAAACTGAAACAGATCATCAGTGTTGTTACCAGAGTTATTGATTTAGGCATTATAGTTATGAAAATATGAATCTGATTGTTAATTTAACACGCAACAATAAATCCAATATAATCCCAGGGAGATTAGTGTACGCATGCCTTTTCTCTACCTCCAAGTAGATAGACCTTCGGCTCAAGAAAGATAAAAGGAAGGGGCAACAACAAGCAAACCAATCGGAAAACTAAATCGAAAATATGAACTAACTATAAGCAATGCAATTAGAAAACCAAAACGAAAGCAACAATAACTATGGAATACGAAAATACAGGACCGACACGAAGTGATGTACTCAAGCAACTATTACAAACAAGGACAATGCTCGGCTACCTAACCCCTTATCTTTCTTTTTAACCTCCACATCTTTCCTATTCATGGTCATGTCCTCGGTAAGCTAGAGCATTGTCGTATCTGCCTTAGGCCCTCCAAGGCCAACCTATCACACAAGTTTTGTTATTTAATAACAACAATCCAGTAAAATCCCACTAGTGAGATATGGGGAACGTAGTGTATACGCAAACATTACCCATACCCCGAAGGAATAGAGAGACTGTTTTCGGAAGACCCTCGGCAAGTTTTGTTATTTAACATGCAACATAATTTAGAGATTTATGTTAAATAACAACCCATGGCCAAATAGCCAATTGATTATCATTATCATTGATATGCTGCATATTTTCAGGTTATGAACATGATACTAATGGTTTCCTCTTTTAACAAGTTCAACTTCAATTGGAAAAGCTGTAACCATCCCTTTACCATCCTCTTTTTGGTGTTTAACTTTTGTGGGATTTTACATGATAAAGGGAGTTTTGTGGCCCTTCTACTTTTTCACTTTGGTTCTTTTTTCAGATTTAAAGAAAAAGGAGGGACATGTGAGGTCCTCTTCACTTTTCAGGTGATCTCAAAGTAAACATAGCTCTAATACAACAACCCAGTATAATCCCACTTAGTGGGGTCTGGGGAGGGTAGTGTGTACGCACACCTTACCCCTACCCTGGGGTAGAGAGGCTGTTTCCAAATAGAAACCCGACATCCTTCCTTCCAAGAACTTCCCTCTTGCTCTTGGGGAGACTCGAACTGACAACCTCTTGGTTGGAAGTGGGGTTGCTTACCATCAGAGCAACCCCTCTAATACTAATTACTAATTAGTATCATCTAATATGACCTATTTCACTAAAGTCTTTCGGTCAAGTACTTGCCATTGACCCCAATGTGAGAGTTGCATTCTACCAAGCTCCCGCTATGCGCGGGTCTGGGGAAGGGCCGGACCACAAGGGTCTATTGTACGCAGCTTTACCCTGCATTTCTCCAAGAGACTGTTTCTACGGCTCGAACCCAAGACCTCCCGGTCACATAACAGTAACTTTACCAGTTACGCCAAGGCTCCCCTTCACACTTGAGCAACTACTGAACCCTATTCTATTTCTGAAGTGACTTTTCAAAGGGAGGAATGGGGAAGAGAGAAAAGCACTCACTGACAGAAATCAATTGCAAGATTCAGCAACTCCACTTTCATGAACTTCTCAGAGGACCACAAACCAAGTGATAATCAAGAAACATGATACAACGGAAGAAAGTTACTCCAAATTACTACTTCTCTGTAGGCTGTCAAATCTGTGCAAAATGCATTTCCAAAGTAGAAAAATATACACAAGCTCTAAGTATCGTCTAAGGACATGACTAATCGGCATCGTTTTCAGATGGAGATAATTCACCAATCTTAAATGATCATCAAGATTTCCAGACTACTCTCTGAAGTACTTCTCTAATTGCTCCAACTGATACAGTTTTCAATCCATTCGACTGCAAAGGGAAAAGATCAGAGAAGAATGAATGCACATCTTTACTTGCAGTTTAACCAAAAGATACAACATAGTATTAATCTTGGAAATGCACATATGAGAGCTAAATTTTCAGTTAGTATTCCATGACAAACCTTGGATTCAATAGCAATGGATAAAATCCCATCAATCTTGGAAGATTGAACCGTATGGCAATCCATTTGTATGTCGGTTAGAGCCTCCATAATCTTAAGTAACAAGCCTTCGCTCCAAAGACACCTCATCTTGATTGAAACTTCCTTATCGATCATATTGATGACAATACTATCAGCTGAACTACCTTTCATTAATTCATTACAGCTTTCAGGTTCCAGTTCATCCAAATCACATGCCTTCCTCTTTAGTGACGATCCCTTGACGTCATTGAATTTGCTAGTGCCACAATTATCAGACGTCTGCTCTGCAGTATCATTTGTTTTTTTTCCTGATCTAGCTTCCAGCTCTTGAACTCTCCTCTCGAGCTCTTTCATGTATTCTATTGTCTCATCAAGTAGTGATATTTTGTCGACCTGCAAACACAAAGGCAATTCTTGATTAATGTGAAAACAGCAGCTATCTAAACTTGAGGAGATGTTCCAGTACCTTGCCACCAGTCGGCAGCATTGATGCAAGATGCATAAATCTCTGGTTTATCTTTTCTCTTCGCCTTTTCTCTGAAATAACACGGCTTCTATCAATGTCATCAACCTCCGGTCTCCAAAGGCAGTTTTTTTTACGATTCTCTCTGCTGAATTTATGTGTAACACCACCATGCATTCTAGGAACTTCAAGAAGTACCTTCTTCAATAGTTTTTGTGCAGTTCCTATTCTTGGCGTTTGAGTATCATTCTTCCAACCAGCAAAGCTTGACTTTTTGTTAATGTTTCTAAAATGTGGTCCCAAAGTTAATTGGTCAGAGCTCTTTAGAAGGGTAGAAATGACAGCTTGATATTGAGCGTCATCTCCTTGGTGATCTAAAAGATGAAGTTTATTCTGATTGTGCTCTTGACGGTCTATTGGGCAAGGCTTAGTTTCTTTCTCTCCACTCGAAAGAGGGGACAACTTTTCATAATTTTGAGAGATGCAGTCGCTGGAATTCAAAGAATTATGCACACCGTTACTCATATTATCATCCACGAACTTCCAGCTTTGAGCTTGTGAAGTTTCCCCAATAACGCCTACCACCATTAAAGAATCTTCTGCCTCTTGATTGGCCACAAAACCGTTTGAACTATCATGCGGCGAACTGTTGTTTATTTCAACTGGATAAGCATCACTTTCAAGTACATTATGATCAAGTTTTCGGCTAACAACATTCATCTCATCTTTTGCATCATTGGAGTCGTAATTAGGCCTCTTCGAAATAACAGAGTGATCAACCTCAAAGGAATTTTTTATTTGCTGAATGAGGTTGGGATCTTCTAAGACCTGTAAAAAACATGTTTCAACAAGGCAATATATCATTGAAAGTAATTAGTGACATCGTGCAAAACATCAGAAAGATTGACGAGACAAATTGACACTAGCTTACAAGCTCGGTGACTCCCAGCTCAATAACGCCTCCTAAATATGGAAAGCATACGACAGTCTACAAGTTGCGAAGAGAGGAAAGGTTATCGATCAACCACATACTCTATGGAAAAGGAATGAATGACAAATCAGGAGCTGATGCATACTCCTATCTGTTAGTAGAGAGTTGTTTCATGCATTGGCAAATTTTAGGAGATAGATAACACAATCCAAAAATATTCGCGCAAGGGTACATATTTGAAATTTTGTGTGTGCACGCTGTGTGTGTGTGTGTGTGTGTGTGTGTGTGTGAGAGAGAGAGAGAGAGAGAGAGAGAGAGAGGGAGAATTAATACCTGGATAGATGCACTCTGGTGAGACGAAGAGGATTTGATTAGTAACATGGAAAAACCAAAAAGAAAGAGATTCAGATTTTTCAGTTGAATTGATATCTAAGGGTGTGCATTATCTGGGTTCAACTAAAACAACTGACCAAACAAAATTATCAGTTCTTTTGGTTAGATTTTTTGGGTATTTCGGCTGGTTTCAGTTTTCATTTATCAAGTTCTAAGTTTTTGAGGTTCGGTTTCTTTTCTAAGTTTAAAGACACAAACCAAAATGATCCAAAAGGATCTATTCCAATTCAGCGATCAGTTTGCCAATCTACAAACCAAGAAACAAACAGAACACTAAAAAAAAACAGAATCGAGGAAATGCACACCCTTAAGGATATCATGTTAGACTGGCGGTGCAGTTAACGCTGATATATAAACTATACTTGCCTTTGCTAGCAGAGAGCGAGAAAATACTCTACTCTCTGCTTGGTGAGCATTGCATAGCCAGATTGTTTGATTCGTCGCTGAGGTCTTCCCTGGCAACCTGTGTAATTATTTTACAGCAATTAAAATAGAAACTACAATGACTTAGTTCTGCCCTGCTGTTTTAAGAAGAAGAAAGATACTGACCATTTACTTTCCTATCTACTTTTAGAACAAGCTAAAGTGAGCATTGTTAGTAAACTTTAAACCCAAAAGAGAGCAACACTCAACTTGAACATCAAGTAAGCAAATGATTTCAGGAGACAACAAGAAAGATTGTTATTTTTCATTAATTGAGGTTATGAACTGTGTATTATCCTTGTTTATTGCAGCTAAATTATATTTTCTGATCAATACATCAGAAAACAATGGTTGCACAAGATTTGGAATGTCAGGAAATTTACCCTTGTCCAACATTGAAGACGAACGACATGCATACTAAGAAATACCACTCTGTATCAGTGAGATCTTCTGGAGATAATGCAGCCGAGGGCCTTTTAGCCTGTGGTTGTAGGTCTTCTTCACTTTCACCTGTTAAGAGGGAACTGTAAAGTTCTCTCAATTGTTCAGTTCTGTGCAACCCCAGCTGGTCTTCATTAACTTCCCCCGCCTGAACTGTCTTCCTTGTCTTGATATCCCCATTGTAGTAACCATCACTCCATTCCAACACCCTACAAGATAATTTCCCACATATTTAGAACAATATCTTCAAAACAAATTTACAATGAAACATGCTTCTAAAAGGGATATATAAGGGAAAATTTTAGTAGCTTAGGTGGTTGGCTACCTAAACTTTCACCTTGTTGGTGAGAGGTCGATTCCCCACCTTGTGATTCCCTTCCCTCATTTCCCGTATCCCAACCCATTTTTTTCTTAAAAGGGATATATAAGAGGAATACTTGGAAGATAAAGTCCAGCGCACTAAACTCCCGTTGTGCACAGAATCTTGGCACAATGGATTTTTTATACGCAACCTTAATATGGATTTCTGCAAGCGACTGTTTCCACAACTTAAACCCGTGAAATCCTGGTCACTCGGTGGCAACTCTTACCGTTGTGCCAAAGGTCCCCTTCTTGGGGTGAAAAATATCAAGACATAGTAACAGTAGTTGAAGTCAAATTGACATATCCTATTTCCTAACAACGCAAGAACTTCAACTAGGAACCACCTAGATGAACAAAGGGGACACCTCAAACACCATCATTCTTCACCTAAACCTCAAAACTGGTCCATTATTCTAAAGATTTTCTCTACAATGAAACTCAAGCAAAATATGAAAAATACAAGTAAAAGAGAATGAATAGGCCTTATTACCCTGGTTGTGTAACTGGAGTTGACCAGAAGATTGCATAGCTCCATTGAATACCTCTAACAGCAAGAGCAAGTTGCTTTCTCAAGTTGTTTGGAACTCCATCTTGATCTTGGTGTCCCATAGCCATTTTCAAGACTCTTAACTTTTTAACTCCAAAATGCCAGTAAAAGAAACTAAGCTCCAAAAATACACTAAGAACACCACCAAATTGGAATAAACCAAGAAAACAGAAATCTTGAACCTTGATCCCAAATAGGATCTTAAATCTCAGGACCAAATCTATTTTTGTCCAATTTTTTAACTACCTGACTTCATAAAACCATGGCTAAAAATTCCATTTGTTCACAAGGATAATGTTAAAGACTAAACACCCTATTAAGCCAAATTTTTATCAAGATAGTGACATGCACAACTTGGCATGTATTTACCAACCAAGACTCAAGCTACTTAATTGCAGTTCCCCCACAAATCCTTTTTAAGTTATTGAAATGTACAACAAGTGGGATATCAATGGTGGAGTAATTATGCTAAAGAATTGTACTGAAAAGGTGAAAAAAAAGGTTGAAAAAAGCAATAAAAA
The DNA here is from genome assembly GCA_026770625.1 of Nicotiana glauca. Classification (NCBI taxonomy): domain Eukaryota; kingdom Viridiplantae; phylum Streptophyta; class Magnoliopsida; order Solanales; family Solanaceae; genus Nicotiana; species Nicotiana glauca. The sequence continues at coordinate 88,641 of MU763530.1, read as the reverse complement.
TCAAGTCTTTAAAGTCAGAAACTGAAACACTTTGGGCCTACTGTGAAAACCAAGAAGTGATTAATCTTTTTTTGTTTTCTCTGTATTTGCACCACAAAAGAGTAAACCAAAAACCATTAAAATTTGAAAACAAAAGAAGCAGAAAAAACAAAGCTGGTGGTTAGTGATGGCTCTTTGGGGAGGAAGAAAGTAAGCAAAAGACAAGTAAACAGCATTTATGTGAAAAGTGCTAAAATGACTGTGACTTGGACTATGACCAGCGGACATATTTTTCTCCTTTTTCTTAATTTTTTAAAAAAAAAAATTAAAATAAAGATTTTTGAAGTTCTACATTTTCTACTATAGAAAAATGCAAACTTTTCTTAAAACTTTAATAATGACCATCAATTAACTGTTACGTCTCTGATTTTCTCAAACCAAAAAATAAAAGTATAAAATAGAATAATCTCAGTCCCAATAATTTTAGATGTGAATTTCGGTATAGATTTTTAAGTATTTATATATCTAAAATTCACTAAAAAAATACTAGTATAAGTCAATATCAGTAATAATTAAAAATAATTTAAGAGATTTTGAGAAAATTATAATCCAAAAAAGATTATTTGGCTCCTCAAATAGTAACAGCTTCACTCTAATCGCTCATTTTGATACTTTTACCTTTTGTTATATTTATATTATATTACGGAAAAATCTATTCTCATTATGATTGATCCACGTGTGCCTAATTTATTACTTTGAAGCTAATAAAGTCTTGTGTTATAAACATTACAACTAATCAATTAAGAGTATTTTGTACAATTAAAACGTTTTACTCATTTCGATTTTACATATCTAAAAATTACATAAAGAATACTAGTATAAATTGACATCAGTAAAAGTTAAAAATACTTTAAAAGAGCTTGAGAAAATAGTCAAAGGAAAAATTGTTTGGCTCCTCAAATAGTAATAGTTTCACGTGGATCGCTCCTTCTATTTTGATACTTTTATTTTTTGTTATATTTGCATTAGAAGTCTATTGATTCTGTTTTAAAAGGCATAACTGGGACTAACCCTGGGGCGGGACACTCGTAAAATGCCCCCGGGCTTATATGTGAGGCTTAGTTCCGTGAGACTTACTCCTCGGCCGTCGGAGCTTACGCATCGGACACGCTCAACGCCCAGCGTACTGGGCTTGCCTAATAGAACTTTATGCAGTTGTGTGTAACTAATCTTGTAAATCCCTAAATTTTCTTAATAAATTGTTAACTATTCAAAATTACTTTTTTCTTAATCATAAATCATTAAGTTGAGAGCATTTTATGTGGTAATTAAAATAAAAATTATTGCACGTTATCCACTAAGATTGCTATGACATTAAATTTTAAATAAATCCTTCATTTAAAAGTATTTATTTATTAGCTTTTGTTATGTCTTTATTATATTAGTCCATAATTTTTTATAATTATTTTCCTAAATATTATTTTCATGTTTACGAAATAATACTTATTAATTTAATAGCTCTGTATTAGCTAGTAACTATTTACAAATAATTAGTTATCATAATATAGTATGGTGAATTATGTGTCACTTTATTAACTTATCGAAACTTAAAAATAAATTATGCTAAAGAATCAAATTTAAATTATGAATTATATTTTTAAATAAATTCTCTTTAAAATAGAAAGCGTATTAAATAAAAGGAGTATTTTAGAAAATATCAAGTTATAATATCGAAGTTCTTTCAATATTCATAACTCCCTAAGAGATACATATAAGATTTCGCATCGAATACATTACTTTTGATATTTGAGTTGTAACGACATTGCAGCTAATTTGCATTTATGATATATGTCATAATTTTTGTATTATTCATAGTCGATTATAATTTAAGAATATTTTAAATAAATTATTTGTTATAATTTTATGATTTTAATGTAATTTTTATAATTATTTTATATTATCTTAAAATTCTTGAAATTAATAAAATGTAAAGATCCGTGGGACTTATGCCCCATGTCTCTGGGCTTATGCTTCGCCTTATCAGAGATAAAACACCTCACCTTACTGTTTAACCAAAAAATATAATTTTAGTCAAAGTTAGAATTTAGAAGAACTCGGGTTACTGATAATCAAGAAAGTGAATAAAAAGAAGTAAGTCTGGATAGCAAGATGGTAATCAAGAGAAACAAATAAATCAATGTCTATTCCAATAGCATTTCGTGTCCTTACAACTGATCATATATCTCATTTTTATAGATACCTTTGGAAATATACATTTTGCTCAAATCATAATGAGGCTATTATGAGTAATTAAAGACATTGAATGCTACGTTACACAATCATTACATTCAAAACATATTCTCTAACGTATTCAGCATTTAATGCCCATTAAATGTCGTATCTGTACTCTTTTCTATTGTCAGATTCATTCCTTCTGATTCTCGTATATAAATGACTTAAATAGGTACGGGCGCCGAGTTATTTGTCTGATTGCCCGTGCCCCTTCCTCTTGCTTTGATCGTATCTGTTGCACCTCATGACTCTTGGCTAATTGCGATTCTTTGACCATTTGACCAATTTACGTGTCTTGACATGTCACTTTTATATATAAATATAATTTTTCCCAATACAGATAGTCCCCCACTTTCCATTTATTCATCAGTTGAATATTTGGAAAGTGGATTTCATTAAAAGAAATTTTTTGTCACCATTAATACTCTGACAAAATTGGCGCTTCAATTGTCTCTTCCATTTAATGTGTTACACATGTGTCACTCTCTTATTGGTTCTACAGTCTTGCAACACTTTTTAGGCTTTCTTTTTGGCTTTCCCGTTCACGAAGTGTCAGTTATCATTATTATGGTCCTTCCATCATTGTACTTTTTCCTTTTGTCAGTTGTCCATCAGTATAAATATAACTTCTTTCCTTGTCTTTTACCACATAAAGCGTATTGAACACTTTAATTCTTCAAATCTCTATTCACTTCTTCCTCACTTCAATCTTCTTCGCCATGACTTCACCAATCCCTAACTCTAGGAGAACCACTATTTTAGACAACTTCCCCAATGCCCCCATTAGGCATAGAAGAGGTGGTAGACTTCATAGCTTGGGTCTGCTCGCGGTGGTAGTACATCCACGCCTTCTCCTAGTTCTGGTCCCTCTTCTAGAACTAGAGGTTCCCTTTCTCAAAGGTCTTCTTCTATGAACAAAGAACCCTCTGAGCCCTTACGTGAGCCTTTAGTTGAAGAGATAGTCCCAACACAACTATATTTTCACCATGATAGGGAATCTCTTAGGAATCAAGTTGCCACTTTAGATCGTGCCGATGCTTTCCCTATTCAGATTACAGAAATTTTAGCTCCTATAGTTCGTAAAGACTGTCACTGGAGTAGTGATTTTCCCATTATCATTCCTAATCCAAATCAGAGGATCACTTCCTACATGATTGTATTCTCCTTTGTTTATACATAACCTTTCGCTCTAAGGTTCAAACCAGCCATTGACCTAGTCATTCTAGATTTTTGCCATTTTTTCAACATTTGTTTGGGTCAAATTGGTCCAATTGTATGGAGGGATGTCACCTGTTTGAGGCACCTTACCAACATGGTAGATGTTGGCTTTACTTTCCCCCACCTAATTCACCTCTACTCCCCTAGGCTTTTTCGCAATGGCATTTTTACCCTAGCGGCAAGGAGCAAGAGGGTTTTAGTGAGCCCCAAAGATGACAAAGACCGTGGCTGATATGCTCGGTTTGTTGCTGCCCCCACTGCTGGTTTAGTGGGTGAAGATAACGTTCCATTCCTTGAGAAGTGGAATTTTGCACGTAAGTGTTATATCTTTCTCGTGCCTTTTTCTTTCAAGCTTATTAATTTCTCTAATGGCGCTTCTTTTCTTTTCTCAGCAACCATGGGTGTTGTAGAGAATGTGCCCAACTTCCGTGGTTGGGTAGAGAAATTGTTGAAGACCGCTCCAATGGAGGGTAGGTCCTGTGAAAACCTTTCCAACCGTTACGGTTGGAAAGTAAACACTCATGGTAAGAGTTTCTATTTTATCTTTCACTTATATAAATATTTTGCTTTATTGTTTTAATTTTCATCCTTCTTTTTATCAGGATTTGCTATTAGAGGGGTTATTGCCGAGGCAGTTGCGGCCTCTCGTGACTCTTCGGGTACCCGTACCTCTTTAGCCCGAGAAATAGTCTTGGGTTTTTCTTCTGTAAAAAGAAAAGCTTCTGAAGAAGAAGACTCAGAAGATGAGGATGAAGGAGGCTCCCTGGTGACGAGACCACGAGCTAAAAGACATATCGTCTCTGATGATGAAGCTGAAATCTCACCTCGCCTTCCTCTTACCGAGCCTGTTGATACCCCAGTTATTATACCTGATGATGATGTCACTCCACATGATACTCGTGAGTCTATTGACCAACTTTTTATCAGTGGTTTTGATAGTGGAAATTTAGGGCCTGTTTTGGATGAACTTCCCTTATCTTTCTTTTCAACTCCCGCGCCCGTGATTCTTTCCTTTCCTGCCTCAACTGTTTCTGTTCCTCCCTCTACTGTTTTTACTCCTTCCATCGCTCCCCCCTTGACAAATTCCCCCACCTATCGTTCATCATACGGAGGTGGGTTCTTCGAGTATAAGTACTGCTATGAGGAGCGTAACTATTGAAGTTCCTACTGATAGCAGCCTCTTGAGAAAGTCAGGTCAAGCTGACGTTTGGCTCGAGTCTTTAATTGGCCCAATCGAGAAAGCAAAACTAGAGAGCCATAGCAGCCTGACTTTAATGAACGACATAGTGCATACCACTTTGAAAGTATTTTCTTTCTTTCTCTTCTTTACTTTGTAAAAATTTCTATCTCCGAGATTCTTATTTCCCTTCCTTTTTCCTTACGCCAATCTTATTGGCACTGAGCTGATGAATAGAATCTCCCTCTTGGAGAAAGTAGCACGTGATTCGGAGAAGGCTGCTCGTGATTCTCATTTGGAAGGAACAATTTGACAGTGCTCAAATTAACATGGAGGATTTAAAAGAGAGCAGGAGTACCTTAGAGCAGCAAGTGCGAGCATTAACTTCGGAGCTAGCGGTTATCAAGGCTTCCTTGAGCCAAGCAGAGAAAGAAAAAGAACACCTTGAATCCTCCTTTTTAGAACAACTATCTATGGCTAGCAAGGAGAGCAGGGCGTTGAAGGCTTTGTTGAATCAAAAAGAAGTTTACGCTGGAGAGCTCGTGCAAAACTTAACTCAAGCACAAGAAGACCTTCGAGTCTCTGCTGATAAAGTACGTGCTTTAGAGAGCTCTCATGCTTCCCTTCAAGCTTCTTGTAATTCCGCCTTGGCCGAAAATGAAGAGCTCAAGAATGAGTTTGCTACTTGGGAAAAGGATTATGAGATCCTTGAGGAAAAATTTGATGTTGAGGTAAGTTGGGCTTTTTTGAATTCACGTCTTGATACCCTAATTGAAGCTGGTCAAGAAAACTTCGACCCGGAGTCAGAATTAGCTAAGGTTAATGAAACCATTGAACAAGCTCAGCAAACACAGGACTTTCCTTCTCCCGTGATTGAAGCAATTGAAGCTCCCATGGTTGAAGTTCATACGGGTATCGCATCTTCTTCGGCCCAATCGACCCTACTGTTGTAAGCCAAGTTGAAACCGCATCTGCTGATGCTCTTGCCCAAGTTGAGCCTATTGCTGCGAATCAAGATCAACCCGCAACTGTTGATGCTCTTGTCCAAGTTGAGCCCGTTATTGTTGATACATCTTCTTCAGTTCCCACATCTTCTTAGTGAAAAATTTACATTGTCTTGAATTCCTTCTTTTTTGCATGTACCACTTTGGAAAGTTGTGTTAGAAACCCTTGGTTTCATTTGAGTGTTTTTTTTTTTAGAAAATTGTAATCAAACACTTAACTTCATTTGAGGGTTGGTTTTGGAACGCTAGTCCCCAAGTATTTTATAGGGCAATTTGTATAAACAATTTTGTAGTTTTATGACTAAGTTCGTACTTAGTCTTAAGTATTTAAGAAGTTTTTGATGTTATTATCTTAGACTTCTGTTTATTCTATTCTTGGCTTTATTCTCAAGGACTTATAAAATGGTTTGCATTTTTGTTTTTCGAAAATGCTTCTGTCAATCTCATGACTAAATAATTTAAACATGAGTTATATAAAAGAGGGCCCTTTTATATTTCGATATTTAATGAAGAAGACGTCTCAAATTCATAATGGTATTATCATACGATATAAGAAATAGGAACACACATGTTTCTTCGAAATAACTTTCGACGCAAGGTTTTTCTTTATAACCTGCTTTAGTACATAGCTTTTACCCTAACTACAGTAAGGTAACAGATTTTTAGGAAAAAATAATAAATACAAGGTTTTTCTTTATAACCCGTTTCATAACAATAAACGCAAGGTTTTTCTTTATAACCTGCTTTAGTACATAGCTTTTACCCTAACTACAGTAAGGTTTTCTTTATCCTTGGCTCGTGACTTCGTGACTTTTATTCTGCACTTGACTTTTTCAGGCTTGATTCGGGCTTGATTTCTCTTTAATCTTCTTTGCCTTCTTTATACATACTCGTGTATATTATGTAGTCCCCCAAGTGTTTGAGTGTTGAAGTATGAAGCCTCGAGCACTTGATTGTTTCTCTCCTTTGGTCCTTTTCCTGAAAAGGAAAAACATACGGGACTCGGAGGTGCGATTTTAGATGAAGACTGCCTAACCCGTTTATATTTCTATCAGAATAATTGTAACCATAGGCCAGAAATTTTAGTTTACTCCGTGTGCCTTACAGGTCGTGACTCATCATTTAGTACGAGTTAGTTTTTTGCCTAGCATCTAAAATCGTTAGTAAAATTTTAACAATTCAAAAATAAATTTTAAAAGATGGGTACCTGATCATGGGTATTCCTTAGAAATAATATCTTTTCAAGTGATCAGCGTTCCAATGCGAAGGTAGCACTTTGCCATCAATTATTTCCAATTCATATGTTCCTTTGCCTACAATACCACAAATTCTATAGGGTCCTTCCCATGTTGGACTTATTTTCTCGTACTAGCTGTCTTTGTAGATTGAAAAACTTTTTTGAGCACGAAGTCCCCAATTTTGAAAAATCTGAGGCGTGCTTTCCAGTTGGAGTACCGTTCGATGACTTGCTTTTGTGCTGCCATTCTTACTAATGCAACTTCCCTTATTCCTTCAAGCAAATCGAGGCTTATACGTATTTCGTCGTCATTAGATTCTTCGGTTGCATGTGTAAACCTTGTACTTGGATCTCCTATCTCAACTGGAATTAAAGCTTCTGCTCCATAAACCAATAAAAATGGTGTTTCCCCCGTACTTGTTTTTGTTATTGTGCGATATGCCCATAGAATACCAGGTAGCACCTCTGGACAATTTCCTTTTAATTCTTCCAAACGCTTCTTTAAATTATTGATAATAAGCTTGTTTGTTAACTATGCTTGCTCATTACCTACCAAATGATAAGGTGTGGAAGTAATCCTTTTAATTTGCCAACTTTGAAAAAATTCTATGATTTGAGCTCATATAAACTGAGGGCCACTATCACATACGATCTCCTTCGGTACACCGAATCGGCATATGATATTTTGCCAAATAAAATCTTTGATTTCCTTTTCTCATACCTATTTGAAGGCTCCTGCCTCTACCCATTTAGTAAAATAATCAGTAAGTACGAGCAAAAATTTTACCTGTCATTTTGCTTGTGGTAATGTACCCACGATATTCATTCCCCATTTCATGAATGGCCATGGTGCGATGACTTGATGTTATAACTTTGCAGGTCTGTGCATATTGTTACCGTACCTTTGACATTTATCATATTTGGCCACGAAACTTTCTGCTTCTTCTTCCATTTTAGGCCAGTAATAACCTGCTCTTATTAAGGTTCTTACCAGTGACCTTCATCCGGCTTGATTCCTACAATGCCCCTCGTGTATTTCCCTAATTACGTACTCTGTTTGAGAAGGTCCGAGGCATCTAGATAAGGGACCACCGAACATTTTACGATATAAGTTGCCCTGGTTTAAGCAGTACCGAGCAGCCTTTTTTCGAAGCGCATAAGTTTTTTTCTTGTCATCAGGGACGGTTCCATACTGCAAAAAGCAACAATCTCGTTCCTCCAATCCCATGCTAAATTATTAAAATTTACCTTATTCTTGTCAGGGTCGAGAACTGAGTGAAATAAATGAATAACCGAGGCGCTTGCATTACTCGACACGTCAGCCGCATATGCGAGATTAGCTAAGGGGTATGCTTCGAGATTCTCATCCCTTGGTATTTGTGTAACTTTCTAGGTTTGAAATTGCTTTATCAATTCCCGCACCTTTTCTAAATATTGTTACATCCTTGTTTCCCTGGTTGTATAAGTCCTCAGCATTTGATTAACCACGAGTTGTCAATCGCTTTTGATTATAATCTGATTTATGCCAAGTTCCCGTGCCAATTCTAAACCTACAATCACAGCCTCGTACTCTGCCTCATTGTTAGTTATAAAATGGCATTTGATAGCTTGTATGGTTTCACCCGTAGGTGGTACCAAAACAATCCCTAAACCTGCACCTTTTATATTAGATGAACCATCAGCGAGTAAAATTCAAGTTCCTGGATTAGCTCCATTGAGCACCTGTAATTCTTTTTCTGCTTTTAATTGCATCCCTTGGCTAAAATCAGCCAAGAAATCTGCTAACACTTGTGATTTTATAGCAGTTCTAGGTTGGTACGTGATTCCGTATTCACTTAACTCTATACCCCACTTAGCCAACCTACTTGATAACTCATGTTTATGTAATATATTACGTAAAAGGTAGGCGGTTACTACATCAATAGTATGACACTGAAAATAAGGTCTTAATTTCCTAGATGCCATGATTAATGGAAGTGAAAGCTTTTCTAATTGAGGATACCGCGTCTCCGCATCTAACAAAGATTTACTAACATAATAGATAGGGGATTGTTTACCTTGTTCTTCTCGAACCAAAACAGCACTTACCGGTACTTCTGAAACAGCAAGGTAAATGAGCAGTCTTTCCCCAGCCTTTGGTTTTGTTAGCAAGGGTGGATTTGATAAGTACGTTTTCAAATTCCTGAGTGCCTGTAGGCATTCCTCATTCCATTCAAAATGATCCTTCTTCTTAAGGGCTGAGAAGAATTTAAAACAATTCTCTGATGATTTAGAAATAAATCTTCCCAAGGCTACAATCCTCCCTGTTAATCTTTGAACTTCTTTCTTGTTTGAAAGTATATCAGCGATTTCTTTAATGGCCTTAATATGCGCAGGATTCACTTCAATACCATGGTTAGAAATAAGAAAACCCAAAAACTTACCTAATGCAACGCCGAATGCACATTTTTCAGGATTTAACTTCATATTAAATTTCCGCAAAATTTTAAATGTTTCAGACAGATGCGATATATGATCTCCAGAGTGCTGAGTTTTAATAAGCACATCATCTATATAGACCTCCATGGTTTTTCCCAAATGCTCTTGGAATATTTTGGTTACCAGTCTCTGATATGTTGCACCTGCATTTTTGAGTCCAAAAGGCATTACTTTATAATAGTAAGTCCCCATGTCTATTATAAATGAAGTTTTTTCTTCATCTGTTGGATCCATCTTGATTTGATTGTAACTAGAATATGCATCTAAAATACTTAATAGTTCGTGACCTGCAGTTGCATCAATCAATTGATTAATGTGTGGTAGTGGAAAAGAATCTTTAGGGAAAGCCTTATTAAGATCTGTGTAATCTACACAAACCCTCCACTTACCGTTCTTCTTTGGAACTACAACAGTGTTAGCTAACCAGTTAGGATACTTTACCTCACGAATGGAACTAATTTTTAGCAATTTTTGGACTTCTTCTTGAATCACCTGATTCTTAAAAGTTCCTTGCTTTCTTTTTTTTTGCTTGACTGAAGGGTATGATGGATCTTCATTTAGTTTATGACTCATCACCTTCGGTGGTATTCCTATCATGTCAGAGTGGGACCAAGCAAAACAATCTGCGTTAGCTTTTAAAAATTCAATCAACTTACGTTTCATATCCGGGCTGAGATTGGCTCTTATGTACACATTTCTCTCCGGCCAGTGTATAAACAAAACCACAGCCTCCAGCTCTTCTATCGTTGTTTTAGTGTTTTCATTTTCTTCTGGTTCTTAAATGGAATCGGGCCTTGAATCTATATTTGTTTGCCTTTGTTCAGTTGAGGTTGACGCTATGTTATCCTCAACTGAATTATGTAATTGCTATTTTTTTCACCCTTAACACTTGAATCTGCCACAGAGTTGATGCTCCTCGATGTTTGTTGATCTCCCCTTATTGACAAATTCCCTATGGCGATGGAAATTTAATAACTTGATGCAAGGTTGAAGGAACAACATCCATTTCGTGGATCCATGGTCTCCCAAGAATCATGTTATAAGCCATCTCCATATCTACCACCTGAAACTTTGTATCTTTGACGACCCCTTCAGCGAACGTGGTAAGTGTTACCTCTCCTTTCGTGACAACACTAGAATTATCAAATCCAGATAGAGTATGCGCCTTCGGTATCACTTTATCTTTAGCTGCATCTCACGTAATACTCTTACCAAAATAATGTTCACGAAACTACCTGGATCAATCAAAATTCGTTTTACGTTAGTGTCATGTACAAGTAAAGATATTACCAGTACGTCGTTATGTGGAGTTAATAGACCCTCGGCATCTGCATCATCGAATGTAATCCATAGATAACTGTAAAACCAATTGTGAATAGTTTAGAGACTGTACTGATTTGCCCATGTATTAACTGTTCATCTATTTCAAAATGGGTTGAATGTATAGATCCTAGGATCCCAGATCACCCAAATTCTGCTCTTGTTTCTACTACTAAAGTTTGATACCCATTTCCACCCAGGTGCAATCCTCCCTATTATTTCTCCTGTTTTCTGCTCCTTTATTCTGTGCTCTACTAAAGCTATTACTACTTTTTTATTTTCCTTTATGAACTCATTTATCTTCTTCTGCTTATATGCTTTATTCATTCGCCTAACATTCCACGTGACCACACTCATACTGGTATGAATGGAGTGTCTTGATACTATACCTGCACCCCCCCCCCTCCTCATCCGCATACTACTTGTGCCAGGTTTACTATTTGTTGGATCATTTCTCAAAAACTGAAATTCATTATTCCCAATCAGACCATGATCCTCATTTTGTTTAGCTTTGGATGCCCTTGCTGCTGACTTCCCTAGTACTGTCACCCACCCATCTTCCTTTCCTTGATTCTCATTTTCTTTTATCTTTACCTCTTGTTCTGACATTTGGGTAACTAGCTTCTTTCCATGCTGGTCAGCCTCCTGTTTAGTATCCTTTTCTCCATCTCTATCAGTTCTAAGCCAAACTTGTTTGACTTTATTTATCTTCCTCTGATATGGCATTCTCTGTTGTTGTGGGCCTTTAACCTCAGTACAATCATGTCCAATCTTCAGACATTTAGCACAATAAGTAGGCTCCCAGTCATATGTGATCTCCTCTTGTATAAACCTACCTTTTGGATCATGTATCTTCACAGATCTTGGCAGAGGTTTTGTAACATCCATTTCTATTAGCATCCTTGCATACGAAATTCTAGCAGCCCCAGTTGTACACTCATCAGCATAAACAGGATTTCCAAAGCACTACCTAATTTACTTAGTGCCTTCATACTCCAACAATTAAGGGGTAGGTTTGGGAATCTGACCCATAGGGGAATGGTTTTAAGTATTTTATCATGTAAGTTGAAGTCATCAGTCCATGCCTTCATGATTATTGGCCGGTTGTTCACAACGTGAGGCCCAGAGTACAGAACTTGATCTCTTTCTTCCCCATTGCTAAACCTTATCACAAAATAATCATCATTGTGATAGTAAATATGTGGTTTAACTGTATATTTACCTACTAAGCTCAGGAATCTTTCCATTGCTCCAATTGTAGGTGAATCTCCTATCACATACATCACAATGGCAGAACTCCATTTCTCATTCTCCTGTTCTACATCTTCTAAATCAAGTTGTACAATCTTTTCCCCATTTTGGATAATTGGAGCAATAAATTGCAGATTCATACCTTTCCTTGCTAGTTTGCTGCCCCCTACCACATTTGTCCACGTTTCAGTCCTGTTACCATCCAATTTCTCCCCAATTTTCCCACTATCTACAGTACATGAGCTGCATAGTACTGTTCCATTGTTAATCAACTTCTTCCCTTAAGATTGAGCTTTTCCATTTTCAGATCCGCCACCTACAGCTTGCACAGCTACAGGCGTGACTTCTGCTTCCTTCGATTTGCCTTTATTCCGAGTTAGGTTTGCTTCCTCCCTGCTCAGCTCACTCTGCATGCTCCTCAACGTGCAATTTCCAGATGGTTCTTCAATTCTTATCCCTTTTGGGGACACAAACAATTCCAAAACAGTATTCCTAGTTTCAATTGTTCGCTGGTCACTGAGTTGAGTCTTCGTTTGGTTTTTCTTAGGTTTGCCTCTCCCTCCCATGGCTTCCAAGCGCACGTTAGCTAGGCCACGTTAACGTGCGCCGAGAGAAAATGTTAGAGAGAGAATAACTATAATGGGATATTTTAGTTATTATAATCACTATAATGGGATATTTTAGTTAAATGTAAGTAAAAGATCCTTTTTGTTGGAGTAAGATATTGGATCTCGATTTAAGGTTTCATTTTAAACCAATTATCACTATGTTTGGTAAACAGAGAATGGAATCAATGCAAGGGATTTTCTACTGTCTATTCCCCACAATGAGTTAAATGACAATAATGTTAGGTGAGAGTTCATCACTGTGTCGTTATCACGTTTTATTTTAGAATTTATAACTCTTATTTGCCAAAATAGCGCAAAACAAAAGACATTAGTCCCAACTCCCATTGGACATGCACCCCACCACATGCTCATCACATCAGGGGCGGCTCAAGAACCTTGGAGGCCTAAAGCCAAACTTTATTAAGAGGCCTTAAACTTTAAAAGAAAATTTATATTAATATATTTCATGCTTTATAGTTGACAAACGTGTATTATGATAAATAACTATAAAAAAAAATTGCAATGCACTACTACTGCAACAACAACAACAACAATCCATTATAATCCCACTTAGTGGGGTCTGTCGAGGGTAGTGTGTACGTAGACCTTACCCCTACCCTGAGGTAGAGAGGATGTTTCCAAATAAACCCCCGGCATCCTTCCCTCCAAGAACTTCCCACCTTGCGAGGGTTGATTTCCTTGTAGTAATGCACTACTACAAGGTAAAATATAAGAAAATAAGAAATTTCAAATCTAAAGAAAACTATAGAAAGTTAGAGCAATAGAACTTGATTCTAGAAGCTTATAACTTGACATCAGAACAGAATTCTATTGTTTTACGTTGTTTGTTGTAATGCTTGAGTAAGAATGAAAAATTAATAATTTTAATTTATTCAATATCTTTCCTCCCTTGGATTTTTTGGAGAATAGACTACTTAGTAATTAGAGAAAGAAAGGGGAATATAAAATACAAATATTATTAAGAGAAAAAAAAAGGGAATATTAATATTAGAATGTAAATTAACTACTCACATTGGCAAAATAATCAAAAAAAAAATCTATGAAGATCTTATACTTTTTCATCACAAATATTTAAATTTTTAGAGGAAATTACCACATAATTAATATATTATTAATTTTAAAATGGAGCACTCAAAATTTGGGAGCCTAAAGCTTTATTTGCTTTGCCTTTGGGCCGGCACTGAGTCCACATGCAATCCTATAAATGTGTTTCAATTCCAAGCAAGTTGAGATGGACTACATGGATTCTCAACTGTCCACGTTAAGATATTTTAGCTCATCACAAATCCAATATTATATAAGATAAAGTTAGTTTTACTCAAAGCACTCGAGATTAAATCTTTATCACATAATTCCTCTGCTTTCATCCTCCCAGTGTAGTCTAATAAAGAGAGACTAAAGTCCTACGAATCTTAGCATTCTGAATGGTCAAATCTAATGTTCTTCGAATAACAAATCTACCAATCAAATGAAGAGTAACAGTAGGACAAATCATGCAATGCTCTTGGCCTCTTGCGAGGTAAATGGAATAGTAACAGTAGGACAAAGAAAGCTTTTGATGGGTTATAAAATGTATCAGCCTTGCAATTCATTTGGTTACACAATGCTTATTAATTCTTCCGAAGCAGAAGCGAGACTTCAATAGGCATCACATCATAAATAAAGCACCAGTGGTGGCACCAGAAAATATGTGGAGGTCACCTAGTCAATAGTGTTCATCAAGACCGATCCACTCATGGAAAACGAACTAGCCTGTTAACTGCCGAGTCCAATGCATCTACATTTCTGCGGATGATTTTCCTTCAGCGGATCAAGGAATCACAAAGAAACATATATTACACCATGATATCTGGATTGCTTCTAAACAGTCATACTACTAATTTGCATGAAGCAAGGTATCTAGGGATTCTGGTTTAAAGCAATAAACTGCAAACTACTTGTTTGAATGGAAAAAAAGGGCAGCCTGATAACACAAAGCTCCCCGTATGCAGGGGTTCCGAAGAAGGACGAGACCACATCGGGTCTGTAAAAGATCATTTCTACTAAAACCCATGGCCTCCTATTACATGGCGGCAACTCTTTCTGTTGCACCAAGGTTTCCCTTCAATTATTTGAAGAAAAAAGAAAAGTGATAAAACAAAAACTACCAGTTAACTGGCTAATTGCCAACTGCAAGGACAAGAATAAGCATTGCATCCTATTGCCATATCTTAAAAAAAGAATTGTGGTTGTGCATACGGAGACTTAAGGAGGAAAAATGTTTACATCAAACCATAATCACATGGAAAGGATACAGCTGCGTTGCAAGACTATCAATTCCTTTCATTTCCTCATTCAATCTTGCAAACAGAGAGTTAGCTCAGAAAGATAATCCAGAATATTTGGGGCAAGGGAGCGAAAGATGTAATTTTACTACTTGTCACAAAAATAGACTGGATTTTCAATCAGGTGATTTTTTTAATCAAGATACAAAATTAGATTGGATCAAAAACATGCAAGTTCTAGTTTCCCTCGTAGAGTGGAAGAATGCAGCTTCCCAACCACACACATTTTATTTTTGATTGGCATCCCCAACCACACAAATAAATTACCATAAATACCGAGGTATATATGATCTAATCATAATAGGTCCACTAACTTGCTGCTTCCTCCAAACTTACCTATAGGTCCACTAACTTGCTGCTTCCTCCAAACTTACCTATAGGGGAGCCTGCTAGTTTTTTCCTAGTTGTAGAAAAATATTATTGGGAATTAACTAAAAAATACAAATAACTACCTTAGGCAAGAGTTTATATATCGGTTTCCTTTAGTTGCTGCATCGAGTGCTGCAAGATAACCACGCAAAAAAAGTATGAGTGAATTTCAACTTTTGTAAACTACTACTACGCCTCAGTCCCAAACTAAGTTGATATATATAAAAAACTATTTATGATAAGGACTTCAAGAACCGAAGATGAAGAGGTCAAAAGAAATACCACATTCTTGAACTCGTCCTGCGGCATCAGCAAAGCAATTCATGTGTTCAACAGATGTACTAGTAACCTGCAAAATCACGCTAGCTCCTTTAAACATGGACAGAACACACACACACACACATGACAAAAGAAAACTTCTAACAGTACGACTGGAATGAATGAACTCTTACTAAATTGTAGTAATGCTTTTCAGCACTTTGCCATTCATAATGCTTACAGCGTGGTACTTAGTCATCTATTCTCCTTAGTGTTGCACTTTGCCACCCAGATTCCCGGAAACTTGCACGTAGTCATTGGATAACTTTTTGGCAGAAGGTCGTTGTCATGTGACAGTCTCATGTCACATCAGGGATTAATAGGTAAATAGAACTAATTCCCTCCCAACAAGATTGATGGCTCAAGCAAAATCTGTCTAATTCTTTTAAATTATATAGTACTATCTTATTGATATAGTGGGGAAGAACCCTGCATATATGTAGTATACCCAAAAAAACAGAACTTATCTCTATGAAAAATGCTCAATCATTTATACCAATGTTTTAATAGGTGGGGGCGTTAGGCGAGGCGTTTTATCTCTGACGAGGCGAGGCGTAAGCGCCGAGATACGGGGCGTAAGTCCCATGGATCTTTAAATTTTACTAATTTCAAGAATTTTAAGATAATATAAAATAAAAAATGATTATAAAAAATATATCAAAATCATAAAATTATAATAAATAATCTATTTAAAATATTTATAATTTATAATTCAACTATGAATAATATGAAAAGTATTAACATATATCGCAAATTAGTTGCAATGTCGTTACAACTCAAACAACAAAAACAAAAGTAATGTATTTGATACATAATCTTATATGTATCTCTTAAGGAGTAATAAATTTTGAAATAATTTCGATATTATAATTTGATATTTTTCTTAAAATTCTCCTTTTATTTAATATATTTTCTATTTGAAAGAGAATTTATATAAAAGCATAATTCACAATTTAAATATGATTCTCTAGCATCATTTATTTTTAAATTTGAACATGTTAATAAAGTGACACATAATTCACCATATAATACCATGATAACTAATTATTTATAAATAGTTACTAGCTACTGAGCTATTCGATTAATAAGTATGGTATCTCGTAAACATGAAAAAAAACTTAAAAAATAATTATGAAGAAATTACGAAATATTATATAGTAAAGACAAACAAAAGTTAATAAATAAATACTTTTTAAATGAAAGATTTATATAAAATTAACTATTATAGCAGTCTTAGTGGATAACGTGCAATAATTTTTATTTTAATTATGACATAAAATACTCTCAACTTAATAATTTATGATTAAGAAAAAGGTATTTTTGAATAGTCAACGATTTATTAAGGAAATTTGGGGATTTACAAAGTTAGTTACATACAATTGCATAAAGTTCTATTAGGCAAGCCCAGTACGTTGGGCGTTGGGCGAGTTCAGGGCGTAAGCCTCAATGGGCGAGGTGTAAGTCTCACGAAACTAAGCCCCACACATAAGCTCAGGGGCGTTTTACGAGTGCTCCGCCCCGGGCGAGTCCCAATTATGCTTTTTAAAACACGAATTTATACTACCAGGAATCTCATGGGTACATGCCCAAATCCCTCTAAACTCGTATTCCGCCCTTCAAATGCTCTCCTATACATTTATCTCCAAAGTACCTGCATAAGTGCCAATAGAGCAACATTCCAAGCTTTGCATCTCATTATTTTCTCCCAAATGCCCAATTATACATCACATACTTTACTGTTTCACATCGTGCATAGTTCCGTACTCAACTCATAAAAGCAAAGAACTGCCTTCACATAAGAACAATACCAAACACAAAAGCTTTCATTTTCTTTCTTCTGTTATCTCATTGTTCTCTGTAATTCATGGTACTACTAATTCACCATGGAATTGGAAACCATGTCGTAACTTCCCTTTGCTGCACTCTAAAACTTTGATGCAATAGAAATTCTATACTCCCCCACCTCCCACGCCCAAAAAACCAAAAAAAGAAGAAAATTTAAAAGAAAACCTCATTTTATGGAAAATATACTTATTCTACCTATTTACCCGTGTCGTTAGGAACACAACAGTCACATGACCTGATAGCCAAGTGCAATATCCTAAGAGAAGACGGATAGCAAAGTACAACCCTGGGACAATAAACAACAAAGTGCCAAACTGTTCGAACTATACTTGACAAAGTCCAAAGAGGCAAATGTGATGCCTAAAAGTCAAAATATCAAAAGAGTAAAGGCTTTTTATTTTATTGGATAAAGAGATACACAATGAAATACTACCGAGTCGCAATACACAATGGAATACTACTGAGTCGCAAACTCTTGCTGTCTACCATTCCAGTTAAGAAAATGTACTAAGGATAACCAAAATCAAACATCAGGCAAAGAGTCCAGATCACCATGAATCTGGTTGATCATCATAAGCATGCCTTTCTAATCCAACAACAAGTACTACTACTACTTCGCTTGAATCCCAAACTACTTGAAGGTCGGTTATCTAAATCTTCAACATCCATTCCGTTCATTTAGATTTTAGATTAGTCGCATTCAGTATTTAATAATTTGAGTCTTTAAAACTAAGAATGCTCTCTTTTTTGTTTTTGTAGGGGCAAAGGTCTGCATACACACCCTCCCCATACCTCAACTTGGGAATTACGCTGGGTTTGTTGTTGGGGGTGATGTTCAGGTCAGCTTACGCACACATCAACAATTTCACCGGATACCTGTTAACTCCCACCAATACAGATACCAGATAACTCTGCCACCAAGGCTAAGGCAAATGGGAAAAAATCACCTAGTGTTTTTGCCTTTCCTGGGACTAAATTAAGAATTACCTAAACTCACATTTATCCCTCACTATCTCAAACCAAATTAAAAAGACTCTACCTTTATCAGTCACCAAATTAAAAAGACTCTTGCCAAACACTTAACCTAACATAAGGTTACCAACAGTGGATACTTAACTTTTCGAATCCATCAGTAGAAAAAAAGAAGCAGACTTTAAGAAAGTAGCTAAACAAGAGACGCTACTTCATTTACTACGCAGTATTGCAGCAGTGACCATAACTCGGTAAAAATTCACCCGCACCCGGTGTTCACACAAAATCAATGAATAGTGTAGGGGCGGACGCACAATTAACACTACCATTCAGCTAAACCAGTAAATTTGGCTAAGACCCTATATATGTTTTAAGAAATCTACTAAATATGTACTAATATTGAATTCCGAAACCAGTAACTCAAATAATCAGTGGGATCAGTGGCATTTTGAACCCACAAACTTCAAATCCTGGATCCGCCTTCACGTACACCAAAATCACTAAACCATAGTTAATTAATACACATTCTCAGCTCAATTCAACACTTAACGTTTGGCGTAAACACGGGTGCGGGTAAATGTTTGCTCCATAATACCGCCGACTACAATTACGGGGTTAAGGACAGAGAGAAGATACCTCAGATAGAGTAGAGCGTAGAGAAGCAAACAGAGAAGTGAAGCTCTCGGCGATTGCCATAGAATCTCTCTCTACTACTTGTATTGCTTTCAGAATCTCTTTGCCATTTATTTGAGACTCTGCATTTTGGTGATCGCAACATTCTCCTCTTTGCTGTTGTTCTTCATCTTGTTCTGATTTGGTATCGCCAGAATTCAGCTGATTCGTCTCCTCCTCTGATTCCATTCTCAGATTATCAAACCGGGTCGAAGAATTGAACAACTGTAAATTCCGATTGAACGAAGGGGCAAAGCTGCTCAGAAAATTGGGGGTGTTTTACATTGTATAGCTACTTTTTTGCGTGTATTTATAAGTTAGTCACTTTTTGAATTACAAATTTAGCCAAATAGTTCCTTTAGGCGGTTGATAGCTGACAGTTAACACTCGTTTTTTCTATTCTTCATTCACTGGTACAAGAACCCGCACGATACGCGGATAATTTGATAAAATATTAACCTTATAAATTATGATCTAATATATCATATTGACTTAATAAATATTAGTTGTATTTTATTATTTAATATAGTGTGCAGAAATATAACACAATCTATTATCTATACATAATTAAAGGATACACATCATATAGTAATCAAATAAAATTTTTGATCATTTTTATTTTTATTATTGAATTAGCAAGTACTTAGAATTATTGATAATTTTCTTGAGTGTTATCTATTTATCTTTTATTTTTTAATTTATTTAAAATATAAATATCATGAAATTATCTCTATTCCCCTATTTTCGTACATTCCTTTCAACTATAATACTTATTTGATTAGTTTTTAAATTTTGTAGTTTATTAAAAATTTAAATAAAGTAATATTTTTTTATTATAGCTAATTTATTTTATTTTAAAATATTTGTAAAACTCCAATTTGAAATTACTTCTCAATTTGAATGGTTTTTTTTATTTTCCTTTTTTTATTATAGCTAATTATAAAATATGTATTTATAATTTAAATAGAGTAACCAATTAATTAAAAATTAAGATTTAAAGGTTTATAGTTAGAAAGGGAGTAACCAAAACTACTCCCCAACTTGAGTATGTAGTGTTTTTTTGTTTTATTTTTTAATATTTTATTTTTTACTGTAGCTAATTTAATTTTTTTATTTTAAATAATTTTAAAACTCTAACTTGAAACTACTCCCAGGTTGAAAAATGCCACTTGAATAATATTTTGTCTTAACAATGGCATTTGACTTCTTGTAGTTTTCATTTGAATTGAAAGTTATTTTCTTTTTTTTTTTGTTTTTTATTTTAAAATATCTCCAACTTGAAACTACTCCTAAATTTGAATGGGTATTTCTTTTATTTATATATTTCCATTTTTTTTATTATAGCTAATTTTATATTTTTTTTATTTGTTTTTTATTTAATATATTCTTAAAATTCCAACTTGAAACTACTCCCCAATTTGAATGAGTAATTTTTTTTTTATTTTTTATAGCTAATTATAAGATATCTATATTTATTAATTCTAATAGAATAACCAATTAATTCAAAAAAATTAGTTAGAAAAGTAGTTTTTTTCATAAAACTCCAACTTGAAACTATTCCCAAATTTAAATTGGCAATTTTTTATTTTTTAATTTCGTTTTATATTTAAAATAATTTTAAATCAATACTTGGCGTTTTATTGAGTAGTTATTTTTATTTATTTATACTTTCCTATTTTTAATATAGCTAATTATATGATATCTATATTTATAATTCAAATAAAGTAACCAATTAATTAAAAAATTTAAGAAGGTTTTTTTGTTAAAAAGGTAGTTTATTTTATCTTAATAATGCCACTTTTAATTATTAATATTTTCGTTTTTTTTAATTATAGAAAATTAATTTTTTTTTTAATTTTAAGATAACTTAAAACTCCAACGTGAAACTATTCCCCAATTTGAATGAGTAGTTATTTTTTTTATATTTTTGTTTTTTAAATATAGCTAATATAATATAACTATATTTATTAATTCAAAAAGAGTAACCAATTAATTCAAAATTTAAGAAGTTTTCTTAGTTAAAAAGTTAGTTTATTTTGTCTTCGTATTGCCACTTGGCTTTTTGTGGTTATGCCACTTGTCTTAATAATGTGCTTTTGCCTCTCCTTTTATTATATATAGATTATGCAATATGAGGATAAGCGCACATATAGCCATTCTCAGTGATTCCATTTAGAGATTCGGCGATAACTATTTTATCCTGAAAATTTAAATTTAAAATCTTTAACTTCAGGATTTTTGAACTAAAAAATTAAAATTTTAAACACACTAGCTAATTATTAAATAGCAGCCCTTTAGAATAGCTACATAGTGTCATTACCATGCAGTATGAAGAGGAGCCTTGGTGTGGTGGTAAAGTTATCTCCGTTGATATATAGGTTATGCGTTCGAGTTGTGGAATTATCATCCACTAATGCTTCATTAGATAAGCTGCCTACACTACACCTCTTGAAGTACAACCTATCCCTGGACCCTACGTGAATGCGATGCACCGAGCTTCCCTATTCACTCTGCAGTATGCATTTGCTCACTCCTCTTTCTATCACCTTTCTTTCTTTTTAATTCTGTCACTACTTATCGTAATTTTCGATTTCACCATGCAAATCAATATTTCTATCTCACATCAATATTTCCACTCAAGATAGTGATTGAAGAAGGAAAAAATATGGTTCCTAAGTGAAAATGTTGGTTATATTTACAAAAAAAAAAATAAATTGTGACTAACATTTAAATTACAGGCAAAAATAGCTATACAGTGTAAGTGATTCCCCCTCGGCCCAATTTTCTGAAACAATATTTACTGGGCTTTGAAAGCAACAGAAAAATGAGTTAAAATATTACACTACAAAAAAATGCTAAATTTGCGGAGGTTTTATTGCGGGGGTTACCATAACCTCCGCAATTTATATCAAATTGAGGGGGTTTATTTACCCCCGCAAATTATATTACATTTACGGCGGTCAGCAACCTCCGCAAACCTTAAAAAAATAGCGCCTAATAACCCCAATATTTCCCTCGTTGTTTAATTCCTTCCCTCTCTTTTTTCTCCCAAAACCCTCTCTCATTTTTCAGAAACCCTTGCCCACTCTAACCAAATCCTTTAACCAAAATGTGCCCTATGCTGGTTAATTTTGTGTCATAACAGACTTCACCCGCCAAATTAAACCTCGATTTTGGTTAATCAAGCTCCGATTCCATTTCTTCTTCATCTCAAGCTCTATGCTTTTCTTCAGTTTCTCATCTTGTCAATCAACTGGATGTAAGTTGATTTTATTTTGCTCTTTCATACAAATTCATGTCTATCAATCCTTTGATTTTGCTTTTTTGTCTTTCTTTCGTCATGCATGTGGGTTTTAAGTTTATTTTCTCTATTAATTTGTGTTTTTCCTTTATTGATTTTTTCGCTTTCTTTCATGTTGATGTTTTTTCGATTCTCAAGAGATTAGATAATCAGAAGATACGCAAAACTGCCCGTGATCATCAGGTCTGTTCCCAAAATGTTCAGTTAGAATCTCTTTTAACTCATTCATAGAAAGCCCTTGTGAAGGCTTATGTTGATAGTGATGTGTGAAGTGTTGTTTAAGCCTTCATTTGATCTTTAGAGCTTTACTTTGATGGAGAGTTCAACCTTTGGTTGATCGCTTAGCCGGAGATCTTGTATTATGTCTTGTAAAGTTACTGAAACGTGATTAACTTTGTTATACTGATGTGTCCAAAATCTGAATCAATGTTGCATTGTTCTGCATTATAGTTGACCTCATTCGTCCTTTTGTTGTTTTCAGTCCCGGTGATAAATTGGAGCGAGTATGGTTAAACCTAGCTTATTCCCTTGGGATATCCAAATCTCTTTTATCTAATCAAACTTAGATTTGAGATGTAAGTGATGACTTGATGCATGAATATCTTCATATTGAATAAGCACAAGTTATATTTATACTGGCAAATATTTAAGCATGAGTTATATGTATACTGGCATAAGTTATTGAAAGGTGGAAAGAAGGAGAAGAGAGAAACTTTAGTTTAGTTTTGATTTTTGAGCTTATGCCCAACCCTGAGGGGTAGCTCAACTGGTAAAGGTCAGTGGCACAAAGTGCTACAGGTCGCTAGTTCGAGTCCCCGCAGGGCCACTGGAAGCATTACAACCCGGCCTCGTCTCCAGGGCCCCGTGGAACTAGCCGGGCACACGCTTATAAAACAGCGGGACCCGGTGGGTACAGCTAGTCAGGTTCACAACTGGTAAAGTTCAGTGGCACAAAGTGCTACAGGTCGCTAGTTCGAGTCCGGAAACCACGTGCTAATTAAAAAAAAAAAATTATGCCCCAAGAATGTTCCTATGGTGAATACTTAGGTTAATTACAGTAGTATAGTGTACATGTATCATTCTACACAATATAATTACTTGATCCTAAATGATTTTGTTAGAAATTGGCAGATGCTTGTATTGTGGAACAATTTTAGAGGAACTTCCACTGCTAAAAAATATTTGTTTACCAACGCAACAGTTTGGTAGAATTTTTTTGTTATTGCTATTCATGAATGCTGGCCATATGTGTTTCTGCAACAGTATGATCAGTAACATTGTGGAAATACTTGCACTTTCACTATAATTTGACAGGGTTTAACAAGTTACTCAATCAGTATGACATGAAAAAAAAAAGTTAATACCCTTGAATTTACTGTATGCCTCAATCAAAGAATAGAGAATCATATTGATTTTTGTTTTTATCTTTTAAGAGTCACAATGAGCTAGCAAGATACTTAAAGTGAAGAAAAGGGACGTGTTAAATTTATCTAATGGAGAACGTATTGTGGTTGATTTTGACGACATTGATTCCCCTATCGGTGAAGGACAAGGCGTTTTTGCAGGCTTTTGTGTAATTTTATAAACTGACTGCTCTATTTTTCCAATTCACTTTGAGAAATGGCCGGATTTACCTGTGACAACCTTCAACCGTTGTTATGATCGATTTATAAAGGTATTTATGAGGCATACAATATCTCTGTTTTATGTCACTAGATTTTATATTTGCATATAATAATTATCTAACCATTGCTTTATTTTTGAAGCCACGATTTTGTTTTCGGACAACAAAGTCAAATGCAAGACGATATGTTTATAATTCTATGTGTAATAAGTGGGGCGCAAGAAGTCTAAAGTTGTTTGATAAGGTCTATGATCCACTTAAGAGTAGAGCCGAGATAATGGATAGCGTTCCACTGGGAATTCCACAGGATCAATGGATTTCTTATGTTGATTACCGCTTTAAAGAAAAGATACAGGTATTTATTTCCAGGTAGTTATAAAGTATACGTACCCACATAATATAATGACATGCCAATGATTACAATAATTTTCTAACCTTACTTTTCAAAGTCCATTAAAACGTAAGAATAGCCTTGATTGATCGTCATTAATTTAATGATAGTGTTAGAAGAGGAAGTGTGGTATTCACTGTCAATACAGAGGATTGAGGTCAAATCAGTCGAGTGATAATCGCTCTAAATCCCATCTAATATGTTGAAGCATTCATGGTATGCAGAAAAATTAAAACATATCTGAAAAATAAATAAAATTCAAGCATTGGACAATCCAATAATTTACTAGACTTTCCAGAGCTTGGAAAATTAAACTTGGTTTCTGATCATATAATTCATTTGTTTAAACATCAGAGCCTGTTTTGCAGATGATGATGTCAGGCAAAACAGGGTATACATTTGATTTTAACTCTTATAAAATATACCCTTTAGTTGTTCTATTCAATGCTTTAACAGAAGGCCTAGCATACACATGCTTTTGAATCATTTTGTTGCTTGTTTGCTTGATCAACAGATATTATGGTTTTACAAGTATACAATA
This sequence comes from Nicotiana glauca, assembly GCA_026770625.1. Lineage (NCBI taxonomy): Eukaryota > Viridiplantae > Streptophyta > Magnoliopsida > Solanales > Solanaceae > Nicotiana > Nicotiana glauca. The sequence goes on along the minus strand of MU763530.1, from coordinate 63,699 downwards.
GGCAATTATGTGTAATTCGTGGTATCTTTTTGTAAGGAAATTTATAAAAGAAATGCTGAAATCTGAAAGAAATAAATTGTTTCACATATCGGTGGCTCCAAACCTAAATCCAGAAGAATGGCTGAAATGGTATTGATTCATTTTGAATATTTTAATTGAACTTAAAACTATTCTTAGTTAGTTAAGTTAATGCGACTTTAACTTTTTCATTTATAGATGGCTGAGACTGGACAAAAGCCCGGACGAGGACAACTTTATCTCGCTACATATAGGAATGAAGATGGATCATATGTTAATGAGGCGGCAAAAGAGATATGCGTAAGTTTTTAATTTCTTCCATCAAATTTGCAATTGAGTAAAGCATATCTAGCCACTGTTTCATCAAACTTGGTTGTGTCAAGGATGAAAAAGAATGAAAAGAAGGGAAGAGAAAAGTGAGAAGTTAGTTCATTTTTGCATGGTACTAGCAATGTGGGAAAAATACTAAATAGTATAGTATGATATAATGCATATTTTCCAGAAAACAAATTTTGATGTGGAAATACCAATATTGAAGTAGTCTTAATTTACTAATACTTGGCAATGAAATTTGACCTGCTGCAGTATAGCAGCAAATGAGTAAATTTTGAATCCATCTGTAGCCAGTCAGCAGCAAAATTACTCCTCAACTGTATTTTTCTTTAGCTTATTTAAAACTCGGTAAATTTTCAGATAATCCATGCTAGTTTCACGAGAAAAAATTCTCATGCCAAGGCTCAAAATGACTTGAACATTAGGATTTGTGACAAATCAAGTCAAACAAACAGGGTTTGCAAAAGCTTTTAAAAAAAATTATCCATTTTATGTATCTAATGTCATTTTTCTTGCTGGAAAATTTATCCCCTTTTATTTGCCTAGCTGTAGAATTCACTCTTTTTATTCTTAGATTTGATGAGTTTTTTTCCCTTATCTTGGTTGCTGAATTGTTTTTTTCTTTTATTATTCAATTGATTTTTTAAATGTCAGTTGGGAACTTTTTGTTAGATAAGGATTTATTCTTTTCGATTAAATATTGGTTCTTTTGATTAAATATTGGGATTTGGTGTGATACAGAGGTTTTATCATTTGCAAAGACGAATTGATCTCTATTTCAGTGAAGGTTTTTGTGTTTCTGTTTCTAGTGAAAATAGTTGAAGCTTGGATTAATATGTGCTTATGCACTATCTATTGTTAACTGTGTTGTGCCAGTTATTCATTGTTCTTATCTTTACATTCATATACACTAAGGCCAAAGTGAATGCATAACCTTCTATATAAGGCAAATTGATCTTGTTCAGAAGCTGGATATCCTTCTACCCTTATTTTTCTTTTTAACAACTTACCAATCACTGATTGAAGGTAGGACACTGACTATTGGTGTGTAATGTATTTAGGAAAAAATTAAACTAGCATTGAGCCAAAGCACCGTGGATGTGTCTAAAATTTCGCCAAATGATGCCGTTGGTAAGGTGTTGGGAAAATAGCACTCTGGAAGGGTAAGGTGCTTGGGATTAGGAGTTATTTTCGGTAGAGCTTTTAGACAAACAAGACCTCGTTATAGTGATTTGAATGCTTCAAGTTATAATAACGGTTCATGTTTTTGCCAATGGCAAGAGAAGTACAATCAAATGTTGAATGCTCACGATCAAAGCCAAGAGAACTATAGAGAAATGATGAATGTTAACACCCAAATGATGAATGCTTTTAAGGCGTATATAATAATGAAAGAAGGGAGGATACCTGAAGAATTTGCAGGGATCTTTGTTTCTCCTCCTCATTCAACAGTAAGAAAAATTCATAACTTATTTAATTTTGAAAACTTTTGTGCTATATGTGGTGTTTGACTCTTTTTCTCACTTTCTTCACTCCGATATCTACACATGCATTCTCATCAAATGTGCATTTTTAATCCTTCATGTTGTTCTAGCTACAGCAATTAGTACTCACAATGTTGCCTTCAGTTGTTGCATCTCCTGAGACTAATATTATTGTTAATGACAGTAGTAATAGTAATAATAATGTTACAACTGGTCAAGATTTGTCTGTCTTTGTCATCATCTCATCATCATAATCATTACAACATGTCACTCATTTGGATAATCTTTGACTTTGTCTTTGCCTCACCTCATTCATATCTGGAATTCGGCACTTTCTGCTCTTTTTAGTTTTTGGATCGATCGTCTAAACTAATTGAACTCTCTTGTCCTATATATATGTATATTCTTTCACCTCATTTGGATAACACCCTCGAGATGGATCATAGTGATCTTTGGAAGAATAGCCTGTCATGTTGGATATGATCGAGCTTCCATTCACAATAAACCTAGTAGCAGTAGTCTTATTGAAAACTAGCTTTACATTATTGTGGTTTATAGTCAGAGAATTCCAGTAGCCCAAATCATTACAACAACCAAGGTTCGTTAATTATATTTTATTTTGATTTTTTTAGCCAGGTGATGCGGCTAGCGGATCCATTTCACCCATAGATGCAAGAAGATCATTCGGTGGAAGTAATCCTAACGACAAATATTGAAGTTGCTTGCAAATGTATCTACTCGATTGAATGGTCATAGGAGATCTTTTGTCCTTAATAGTTGGAGTAAATGTTTTGTTTAAAGTTAGTTTTAAGACTAATTATAATACTGATATTTTGTGTTTAGTGGATGGAGTAGTTGTGTTTAAAGCAAGTTTTTGAGACTAATGATAATTTACTTTAATGTATTTTATGGTTTATTAATATATTGGTGCTACTTGATTCCATATAATCTGATGATGCTTCATTATATTAACATATAGTTGAAATCGGATCAGTTATGGGTATAACAATTGCCAAAAAAAAAATCAATGAATAGCGGAGGTTATAACTGTCGCAATTTAATGTATAATAATATTGTGTTTAAACTTGCGGGGGTTAAATAAAAATATTATGGGGGTTTTGACTGCCGCTATTTTATTAAACGTGTGGTCTTAAAATGTCAAACTAATAAATTGCGGAGGTTGGACCGCCGCTAAATACCCCCCGCTATATGATAACGGCGGTCTCCAATAAAACCCCCACAAATTGATTGCGGCGAACGTTATTGCGGGGGTTTTGGAAACCGCCGTAAAAGCATATTGCGGAGGTTACTGACCCCCGCAATATGTAAATAAAACCTCTGCAAATTTAATATTTTTTTGTAGTGTCATGGTATAGCCAGTTTTCACACTGGTCAATAAAAAATAGCCACTATTTTGCTGTAACAGGGACCGGTCCAGTATAATATACGGGAGTTCTGGTGCATTTGTGTACGAACTCCAGCATATTATGCTGGACCGGTATACTTCGCTAACTCCTGTAAAATTTGCGGGAGACTAGAGCACCAATGCTCCAAACTCCAGTATATTATACTGGACAATTATACTTGCTGGACAGAACATTTACTCCAACTATGCTGGAACTCCCGTAAAATTTACGGGCGTATTTTTTCGGATTTTGAATAGTATTTTCGCTCATATTTAAAGTGGCTAAATTTCGATAAATTTTGAAACTTGGCTATTTTTCAACGACCAATGATAAATCTGGCTATTTTAGAATTTCTCCCGAAAAATGATGGGCTCAACTTCAGCCCAAGACCTAAGCTTTACTTTCTTTTGTGATTGTCACAATAATACTCCCTCCTTCCCCAAGAAAAATTAGAGAATTTGGAGTGTGGGATTAAATAATGTTATCTTAAATAATCTTAATTATGTAATTTTAGCAGTTGAGAAATTTTCAAAATTTTAGAACTTAGAGAAAAAATAATAATTGCAATTTTATATTGTGCTAGAACAGTTCTAAAATGATAGTCAAAGAAAAAATAAGTTGAATCTTTGAAAGTTAATAATGTCATGTAAAGGGGAATATAGAGTATATATTTCTAATAGACGAAATAAAAATTTGAGGATAATTTATCTAACACTTAATTTATAGATTTAAAAATTTATAATTTTTTTATGGTTAGCATATTTTAAGGTAAGTACTGTTCAACTCTGGAACAATAATATTAGCATTTTCTAATGAATGGAGATTTTCTAATTTATTGTTAGAAAAAATCATATATTTTTCTCCACAATAAAAGGCATAATCATTGTAGAGATTCTTTGCTTTGGTTGATGGAATAGAACAAAACCAAAAAATGAAATAATAAAAAAATAAATAAGAATAAAGAAAAAGAAAAAAGAAAAAAGGTGGCAAATATTGTAAGCCCATAAGGTATGCACGTTTGATAATCGTGACCGCAACAAATACTGAAATACTTTGCGGATCTAAGGGGGTGGACCCCACCTTAAAGTATTATTGCCACGTGTAATATACTCTTAAAATGTCAAAACAAAATTATAATATAAAAAAAAAAGTATAAGGCGGGAATACCATTCCAAAACATAATGTGGGCCACACGTATTATCGATTTTGAACTTTTGAAAAGGAAAGTTAATAAAGAAAATACAAGAGTTACGCAAACTGGAAATGGATAATTCAGCTAATTATTTATTTATTTTACATAAAGAAGAGAAAATTAAGGAGCATTGATTAGAATATCACTAAATGCAAATTGAAAACTATGCACTCGATTATGACATTTTGATGTATTAATTTTAGATATAAGCTTTTTGAATATTTTGTTTAATATTAATAATTATTTTAATTTTTACAGCTACAAGTTTACCCATTATTGTTTATGAGTTTGAAATTTCAGCACAACGAAGAAAATAAATGATAATCCGAAGCAAAAAGATTATAAGATTGAAATTTTATTTTGATAAAAAAATCCTTTTATCGATCAACATTAAATGTGCCTAACTCATCATTTTACTTGTATTTTTTATAGTTATTTTATTTGTATAATTTCTTAAAATACTATACTAATGGAAGATTGATCGATCGAAAAATCAAGCATTAATAGTGCTTTTTACATTGGGCAAATGAAATTAGATATAGAAATAAGACTTATTATGAAGTGGTTTAAGTAATTTAGCTAAACTAAAAATCATTATATCGAATACTTTTAATTTCATAGCAACCAAAGTGAATGTAAGGTAGAAGAATTTATCAACCCATTAAGCTCATAAGTCATAACCTTTTTTTCATGGGTTCGCGGAGGTCCATGGAAAATAACCTTTCTATTTCAAAGGTGAGTATAGAAAACAACCTCTCTATTTTCAAAGGTGAGTTAAGGTCTGCGTACACATTATCCTTCCCAGATCCCACTTATAAGATTACACTGAGTTTGTTGTTGTTCTCGTTGTTGTTGTATTAAGCTCATAACTTGCAATTATAAGTAGGTTATTACTGAAAACATGATGGAAAATAGGTCATTACTATAAACATAAAAGAGACGAAAGTTCTTATCTATACCATGGGGTCCTGGGAGGATAGTGTGTATACAGACCTTACCCTTACCTTGTGAGTATAGTCTATTTCCAATAGACACTCGGCTTATGATAGTATAAGCATCACATTAATGAAAATATTGACAAGAAGGGACAATATCAAAAAGCCATATAAAAACAGAATAAAAACAACAAGACATTAAGATATCAATAATGAAAGAAATAATGGATAGTTATAAAAACCTACTACCAACAGAAAGCAATACTACGTGCCAAAGCGAGACTTGGGTGCCATTATGACAAAAAAGAAAAGAAAAGAAAAGAAAAGAAAAGAAAAGAAAAGAAAAGAAAATTATTTAGTGTATAACATTGTATGTACAATTTTAACATGAATATGTATCATCAAAAGAAAAACATGACGATAAAATAGTGAAACGTAAAAGAGAAGAAAGGTGAAAGTCCATTTTTGTTTAAAATATTAAGCATAAAGTTTTTTTTTTGTTTAAAATAATAAGCATTATTTTTTGTTTTTGCTCCATTAATTGGAAAATCTAAAAATAGTAAACTAAAACCTGAAGTCTCCAATCGAAAGACCAAACCCAAAAGAATTCCTAAGAAATAGGGGCCCTCTTCTGCAATGCCATCATCATCATCGTCGTCGCTTTGCTTCTAAAAAAAACCGGTATTTCAAGAACAAACAAAAAGCCAAAAAATACCTTCAAATTTCACAGATTCAATCTCTATTCTTACAAAACTCACCAAAAAGATTCAAACTTTCCTCGATCTAATGGCTTATTAAGCTTCAAATTCTCAAGATCTCCTTAATTTCAGCTCATTCTGGTTAGTGTCTTACCCACATTCTCAATCTTTATATATTTTCGCATTTTTGGATTTTTTATATTCTTAAGTTTTTTTTTTCTTTCATGTAGGGTTTGTGCAAAATGTCAATTTTTTTTGGTTGTAGACCCATATGGGGTTTTTATTTTTGCCTTTTTTGGGCTATGAAGTTATTAAAGTTTCTTCCTTTTTCGCAATGTGACTGATTCTTGCACTTTGAAATTGTTCGTAAATGGAGAAAATAGCAAACTGGGCGTTGATTATCTTTTTTTTGGTTTCAGCATTGTTGTTCAGTGTGTGTGTTTGTGTGTGTGAGGTTTCTTGATTAGGGGTACCAACGTTTTGTTCTTTAACAAAAAACTTCCTTGTTTAGTTAATCTGGGTTAGGCTATTGCCTGTTAGTATGGAGCTACACATTTTAGCTTAGTGTCTGGTTATAAAACACAGCTCAGTAATACTCTCTTTGTTTGTAAAAAACACAAATTTGGAGTTGAGTCATATTAGTAGTAGTAGAGTTAATATACTAAAGAAAGTTTAGTTGATTGAATTTTTAGATTAGTTTCCAAAATAGTCGGGAATGATATAAAGACTAGCTTTTGCTAGGAATGCGTGTTTCGCGAGCTTTGTTTATCTGAATCCACAATTTCAAATATTTTTTATCAAAATAGTTTTGTAATTAACTGGTTCAATTGAACATTTTAGTAAATAACCTGTTAATTAAACTAAAACAATGTGTATGAGATGAGATTAAATCATATTTCTATGATAGGTTTTATGTGGGGTTTAATCCACATTAACCTTTTCTCCAACTAAAAAAAATGGTTCTACGATGGCAATGGTGATCTCTTACAAAATAGTTCTTAATCCAAGACAATACATTTTCCTGTTTAGATGAAAATGTTAGACATTTGAATAAAGGCATCTGTTCTAATAAAACAATATATGTACAATTACACAGTTTTGTGTGCAAATCATTGTTTGATTATGTCAATAAATGTAAAAAACTTATGGTGTTTATGTTCATGCGTTGTTCTTATTTGAGTAAATAACACTTGTCTAATCTCATTATAGTTGTGTCAACTCTATCATTGCTTTTGGCTGAAGAGTAGCCGTCAATGTAGTCATGAGCTAATATATTTCGTATACTGATTCTTGTTTTCTTTACTAGTAGTGCTATCCTGGAAAATACATAAATCAAGTTTATCATGAATCCAGAAGCCGCTACTGAAAATGGAGACTCAGCCAGTTTAAATGAAATTCTTAACTGCGATGTGTCTGATAGAGTAGAAATTTTCAGAGGGGCTGCAGAAGGTAAACATTCCATATCTTTAAGTATCTCAATTTTTTTTTTTTTATATATTCTCAGTCCTTTTCCTATATTATCCAACTACTGGCAAAAGTGCTTCACTCTGTTTTAACAATGTAATTTAGAACTTGACCATTGGGCAAAACTGAAGCTTAGTTCCAGAATACTTATAATGTTCCTTCTGCTCTTCTGTTTCCTTTAATCTTATTCTTTGTCTTCCCTGGTTATCTTTTTGTTGGTTGGCTGAACACTGAAAATGTAAAACAAGTTTAATAGTTGTTACATCAGAGCAGCCCTCGCTTAAGGATCTCAAATTTGGTAGCTGGTGTCTGTTAATTCATCACACAACTATCATGGAGGGAAATTTGAGTTCCATTTTGGAATTTCTGAATTCCGTAATTCCTTGCATCGGACAGTTTCACCTTCATTTATCTTTTCATTGTTTTCTCCTGTTACACCTTCGTCGTACCACCAAAATAAACTCCACCACTTACTACTGCGCTTCACAAATTAAAAAACTTTCATCACAATCAGACTGAGATCCATTACCTTTACCCGGCATTCTTAACCTCCAGCGAGTTGTACTCTGGCTCTTCACCACATCCAACTATCTTCAAACAATACATTTATGTGTGGAACTTCGCAGATTGCAGAAAATGGTGCATCAGAAAAATTCTTGTCTTGAATTTTATGTGCATCTTAAGCGATTTGGTCATTGGTTGTAATCTTTTCCGCTGTAGATTTACTTCTCTCACTTTGGGTTTTAATTTTCAGATAATCTTGCTGGGAGTAAATTGCCTGATGGGATCCAATCAAAGCATGGATTTGGTGATATACCAGCTGCTAAGATCTCAGAGCTGATGAAGCTAAACAGCTTAGAGGTATAGCTGGAATGGCTCTTCACTTTGCGTTGACTTATCACTTACTTTTATAGTGTTTGTGCCTACTTCTGATTTCATTTGTTGAACTGACTTTTATCTTCAGAGTGCCTCCACTCATTCACTTTTCAGTGTTGTGAATAATATTTTGGATGACAGCATTGAGAGAAAGAACGGGGATATACCTCAGGTATGACAGATGATCTGAACAGGGTGACAGAAAAATGAACAAATTTCTCTTTGCTGGATCCTATTTGATACTTAATTTACTTACCGATATCTTTTTACTACTTGTTAAGTGTGTGGCCTCCCTGGTGAAGTTAGTCGTACAAGAGATCGAAGAACGAGTTTCAAGACAAGCTGATAATTTGAGAAAGGTACAAATGTTCCGATTATCAGTACTGGTTTATGAACTTCATTCAAAGGACTTATGAGCTGCGGATCTCTTGTGGTATTACAGCAAAATGGTTTGTACAAGTCTCGTGAGGAGAGATATCAATCAAGAATTAAAGCACTTGAAACCCTTGCTGTGGGGACCACCGAGGAACATGAGGTACTATAAGTATCAGTATTGATACAGAATTAGTTTCTTTTTTTTTCTTCTTCTGTCTATTCTTTTATTGAGCTTCACATTTTGATTCAATCCCCCAGGTTGTTATGAAGAAGCTTCAACAGATAAAGGTGCGTACATTAAATTTATCAAGAAGTTACTAATTTCTGACTTGACTGAGCATGTTCTCTTGTTTATTTTATGATGTTTCGGTGCTCATTATATTGGATGTTCTAACTAAATGTGTACTCTGTGTCTATTTCGTGCTAATTGTCTAAGTCTACTGTTGTGTTTCCAAATTGCAACTGGTAATATGGAGAGCTTTTTGGGGTTTTAACAATATCTTATTCTCCTGTATCACTTTGGCACATGAAACTACCGCAATTACGTGTTAGTACTGTAGTCCTTCGTAGCCCCCTTGAGTTGGGATTTTGGAGATGCCTATTTTAAGGCTGAGAGGTTGGTCTTGGAGGGTCTAAGGAAGGTAGATGTAGGCTGAAGAAGTATCGGGGAGAGTTGATTAGGCAAAACATGGCGATGCTCCAGCTTACCGAGGACATGACCCTGGATAGGAAGGTGTGGAGGTTGAGAATTAAGTTAGAAGGTTAGGTAGCCGAGCGTTGTCCTTGCTCGTTCCAGTAGCTTTATTGCATTACCTAGTGTTAGTCTTGTATTTTCTTATTCTTAGATTTCTGTTATTACTTGTTGTTTCTTTCGCTTCGATTTTCTGATTGTAGTACTTAATGTCAGTTTTGTATCTTCGCTTTGGTTTTCTGATTGGTTTGCTTGTTGTTGCTCCTTCCTTTTATCTTTCCTGAGCCGAGGGTCTACCAGAAACAATCCCCCTCTCTCTGCCTACTTAAAGTTAGGAGTAAGGTCTACTTGCACACTACCCTTCCCAAACCCCACTTGTGGGATTATACTGGGTTCGTTGTTGTTGTTGTTGCCCCTTCTTCCTTAGTTAATACTCGCAGACCCAAAAAGTGTTAATATGTGAATGTCAAAAGTTTTGATTGCGAAACACTACTAAGTGCCATAACCGTTGAGGACATTATTGGTATACCATAAATATTAAGGGCCTTCTAGGTCAGGTTCTGAAAAAGTTTGTGTTAATGCAAGGAAAAGGGTAGAGTGTTACACACATACAATTGAGAACAACTGCTAATCCTTAAACTAATACTCCATTTTGTTCCATTTCGTGTGGCATTCTTTCCTTTTTAATATGTTCTAAAATGAATGACACCTTTCTATATCATAAAACAATTTAACCTAAATTTGCCCTTAATGACATGTTTCTATAGCCACAAAACTGTCATGATATGTTAAGACCAGAAGTTCCACCATTCTTCCTTTCTATCTTAAAATTTGTCCCAGTCAAATGCCGCTACATAGAACGAAAAGGAGGGAGGCATTGAGACTATATAAAGATTCCATTGAAGTCATGTTAATACTCTCAAATCTGAAATAATTTATCTAAACCCAAAATATGAAATGGATTTTGATATTTTCTGATGATGCAGGTTTTGACTAGATGATTCTTGATCACTTAGAGAGTTTCTCTACTGTTTCAGATAGTCGTCATATTAATTTGGTCCCTTGATGTGACACGATTCTGGAAATTATCTGCAGGATCAAATTATAGAACACCTAGTTGAGCTATCATGCTATTGTTGCTGGCTTGACTAATCATTACTGCTAGCATTGCTATAGTATTTAGCAGTATCTGTGTACTCTTTAATGGTTTGAGGTTTAGAAATTTCTCAGCGTGTTTAATATATGAATGTCTTCTCAATCAACTTGCATACTGTAGCAGCTGCGAATAATGTTGTATTTGGTACTCCTCTGCCTTTTACGTGCCTCAGTTACTAATGGAGAGTCAAAAATTTCTACTATGATTCTCATTAACAATTTGTATTTATTTTGATTTTTAGAATGTGTGATTACTATTTACTAGTACTTTCTATATTAGTTTCTAGATATAACGATTTTAGAGAACAGGCGATGAATGTCTAGAGGAAATAAACCCAAAGATTAGCACAAACTCAGAGGCTCAAACGTTTGTCATACTATTTGGAATGGGGGATTAATTCATAGGCGCAGTGTGATATATGATCGATCCTTTCTCCGCTTGTTTTCACTTGTTTATTTTGCCGTGATGTTGATTAGCATGCCTATTATGGCAACATGTTGAAATGTTGAATTGACAATGTAACAATGTTGCTTATATTGTTTCTTGCTATGTGGTTCTATTTTACTGGACATATAGTCCAACTAACTTCCCTTTTACAGATTGAGAAGGCCAAAATTGAAGAGAAGGAAAAACTTCAAGAGCAAGATTTAATCAGGTTAATGAAAGATAAGGATCACTGTGAGATGCAAATATCCTCATTGATAGCGGAGCTTGAATCATCCAAACATGCACATGAAAAGGATCGTTTACAATTGAAAGCGCATGCCGAGCAAACTCGGGTTGAGTCAGAGACCAAGATACGGGAACTTCAGGGTCTGCTGAATGAATCAACAAAGAAAGTGCAAGAACTTGAGGCATTTTCAGAATCCAAGTTGGTGACCCTGAAAAGAAGAGAACTTGGCTACAAACACTTCATAGACTCTCATTTTGGATCTCTACAGGTTTGCGTTTGAATTTAATCTTACAAGTTCATTCTAAGTTATCAGGAATATGACATTCTAAATAACTCAGGAATTGAGGATAAAATCTGAGTCTATAAGGCAGGAGGTGATGAGGACCAAGGAGGTTTACGTCGAGGAACTTAACCACTTTGGTAAGAAGGAGAACTAAATGCTATGATTACATTTGATCTTATTCTTGGTCTTGACGTCTAATCTTTATGGATGTACTCTTGATTGATAGGGTTCAATCTTAAGGGACTGGTTGATGCTGCTCAGAATTACCACACAGTGCTTGAAGAAAATAGGAAGTTGTATAATGAAGTTCAAGATTTGAAAGGTTAGTGAAATGGAATATTAAGAACTTAGTTGTTTAAGTTCAACACAGTGTTTTTTCCTAACATAATGTCATTTATTAGGTAACATTAGAGTTTATAGTCGAATAAGGCCATTCCTTCCGGGCCAAAGCCAAAAATTGACAACCATAGAGTACATTGGCGAGAATGGGGAACTGGTTGTTACTAATCCCTCCAAACAAGGGAAAGATAGTCACCGTCTTTTCAAATTCAACAAGGTCTTTGCACCTGCAGCCACTCAAGGTTTGATGATTTTGTTTTTCAATTTGATATTTAAAATAAGTACTTAATATGAAAATCCTTTACTTTCATCACGAATGAGAATGAAAAGAACGAAAATACCTTTTATCAATGTTCGCCTTTTCTCTCTCTTAACTCTATTATCTTTCAGAGGAGGTATTTCGGGACACTCAACCATTAATCAGGTCTGTTTTGGATGGGTTCAATGTCTGCATATTTGCTTATGGTCAGACTGGTTCTGGAAAAACATATACCATGGTATGGACATACTTAAAAAAATTTATTCAGTGGATATAGTTGGCTTTTCACTTCTACTCATCCTTGTCCCTTTTAATTGCCTTTAGAGTGGGCCAAGCATGTCATCGGTGGAGGATTGGGGGGTCAACTATCGAGCTCTGAATGATCTATTCAACCTCTCCCAAAGTAGGAAAAGCTCCATTGCATATGAAATTGGTGTTCAAATGGTTGAGATATACAATGAGCAAGTGCGTGACTTGCTTTGCAGTGATACTTCACAAAAACGATATCCTTGTTAAAAAAATTTAATGTGTATTTTATTTTTATTTGATGTGATGATGACATGAGTTGATTTTAAATGGAGAAACATGGTCAGTAAGGATTCATATAGTTGGCTTTAACTTGTTTAGGACTGAGGCATAGTTGTCGTTTTTGTTTTTGATACATTAGCTACTTAGCTTTTCTTAGTTCTTTTTCCACACATTTATTTCCCTTGAAGCACTATTGCTTCAATGTAATTATATAAATATATTCAAGTTTTCCATTTCAATAGTTAGTGGAGATGTCAGCAATATGTATGCCATATATTTCCGGATGTTTTCTTTAACTTGCGCACACTTGGGATTTGGAGTACTACTCAGCCCAATGGATTAGCTGTCCCAGATGCTAGCATGCATCCTGTCAAATCAACCGCAGATGTCTTAGAATTGATGAATATTGGCTTGATGAATAGAGCTGTTGGTGCTACTGCTTTAAATGAAAGAAGCAGCCGGTCACATAGGTTAGCTCTTATGCTAAAACTGTTTATTCACACTGTGGACAATCATTCTCATTCTGCAACGTCATCATGTTTATTTGAACTGACTTTGATGCAGCATCCTTACGGTTCATGTACGTGGTATGGACTTGGAAACAAATGCTATTCTTCGAGGTTGCTTGCATTTGGTAGATCTGGCTGGCAGTGAAAGAGTAGATCGGTCCGAAGCCACAGGGGATCGTTTACGGGAAGCACAACATATAAACAAATCCTTATCGGCTCTTGGAGATGTGATCTTTGCATTGGCACAAAAAAATTCTCATGTGCCATACAGAAATAGTAAACTAACTCAAGTTCTTCAAAGCTCCCTTGGTAGTTATATATCTCTTCAGTGTTAATTCAAATTTGAATACATTGCTTTATTTCCTTGGTAGTAGTTTTACTTTTCTTTCCTATTAAACCTTGATTTACTTGATTTTCGCTCATTACATGTTACAGGAGGCCAGGCAAAGACACTTATGTTTGTACAGCTCAATCCTGATGTGGAATCCTACTCAGAAACCATAAGCACCCTGAAGTTTGCTGAGAGGGTGTCTGGAGTGGAGTTGGGTGCAGCGCGGAATAATAAAGAGGGTCGAGGTATTAAAGAGCTTATGGATCAGGTAAGGTACTTCATGGCATGTTCTAATGAATATCAGCAGTTCAGTAGATAATGTCATTCTAGTTGCTCTTACCTTTTCTCACTGCATGCATCTACTGTTGTACAATCTACTTATTTTTTGTAAATCCGACGTCACATTTGTGCATTTACAAGTAAAACCCTGTCTTAATAATAATGTTGTCACACTTAACTCTTCTCTAGAGTACACCAGATTTATGATGCTTGCTATGTTTCTCTTTCCTTTGTTATGGTCAATTACAAAGTACTACTGAAAATAGAATAGTAATTTTCAGGTAGCTAACTTAAAAGACACAATTGCAAAGAAGGACGACGAAATTGGGCGGCTGCAGGCTCTCAAAACCAATGGCAGTGGTGAGAAGCGCAGTGTGAGCTCAACCAGGCATGGCTCTGCCTCTCCAAGAAGACATTCTTTAGGTGGTCCACGAGCAAGCCAAATATTTTCTGGAGAGAGAAGCTCAAGACCTACCCAGAAAGCTGCTTCTGACGTGGACAATAGTTCGGAATACAGCGACAGACAATCTGACACTGGCTCTCAGCAATCAATGGATGACTTTAGGCATCACAGAGATTTCTTTAGACAATCCAGGCTTGCTGTAGTAGATGCTGGTCTAAATTTGGGTGAAGAGACCGATTCAAGGGCCACTGTTAGAGGAGAATGTCAGAATCCTAATGAAGATGTGGTGCTCATTGGATTTGATGATGCAGATTCTGAAGAGAGATTAAGTGACATATCTGATGGCGTGCTTTCAATGGGAACTGAGACTGATGGTTCAATCAATAGCATCGTAGAATACACTCTTTTCCCAGAAACGGCAAAGCCACCTTCAGAGACCCCAGAGAAGTGAGTATTCTACAGATATACGTACCATCTCTGATTGTCTTTTTTGGTGATTTTGCCTTACAATTCAATGGATTTTTTGTTGAATATTGATTCATTTGTGGAAACTCTAATTCCTCCTCCCGTAGCACTTCAGGTTGAGAGGTTGCATATCTGGTATCTTTTTGTGCTGAAAAAGTTCTTTACCTGCCTTTGTAGTAGAAAATATCCTTTTTCCTTTTCTCATTTTCAATCCATATTTTAACTTCACAGAAAGAATCGAAGATATGCATCAGGTTACATTCTGAATGAGCATCTCATATAATTTGGAGTTGCACTTCCTCGTTTCTAGTTTAAGTGTACTTCATGACTTTTAGATCACATCTTTTCTTAGTACAGTATTTTGTCAAAGACAGCTTACAGTTACACGGAAAAAGCAGGAAGCTAAGCTTTGGCACTGAACTCATTGTTAAAGACACCAAAGACGCTCATAAAAAAATTAAAGGAACTTACTTATTCTCTTTTCTTGTAAATGATTCAGGCCTCCTGTACCTGCTAAACTTCCACGGCCCACACAAAAGAAGGTGCAAACAGGATCTTCTCGGTTGTCATCATTGCACAAGAGCACGCCTAAAGTCCCGAGTATGTGATTCTCTTGTGTTGTTTATTTTTATTTTCCTTCTTTGTTAATGCTCTCCAAAGTCCTAATTAGAGAAGAGAAATGACAACTATGTAGCGCTATTTCCTTCTTTCTAAAGCATTCTTATTTTTGTCCCTAAGAGTACCAACTTTTGCTTTTTCCTCTCTATGCTTCTCAGGTTCTAAAAAATCCACTGCCAGCAGCACTTCTACAGTTAAGTCTTCCAAAAGATGGCAATAGTACAGCTGAAAATTTGCGGACGAGGACACTTGCAACCCTTCTTTGTATGTAGAGTAGACACCATTTTCGATTACCTTTAACCTGTTGTGCTAGTCTTCCATTGTCTTGGAAGATACTTAGGAACTTCAGCTTGTAGCAAGCTGCACTAATCAGGTGAACTTCTGTAGGAATATTTGCTCCTCCCCTCTCTCCCGCCTCCCTTCCTCGAAGTGAAAGAGGAAAGGAGGGGGCGTGGGGTTTGCCATTATGTAGTGTGTACATGTAGCTCTATTGAAGAATTCAGTGATAAACTTAGGCTATTAAATGGTGTTAACTAGTAACTTCTGTTTGATTATGGTGCTTATTTTGAAAGCAGAAAGATCATGCTTGGTTTTGATTATGCTTTAGCACTTAGTAACTGGATCTTTTGATTTTATTTTTGAATTTGAGGTTCTATGTCTAGCCAAAACTCAACAAAAAGCCAAGTGGTTTCTCTGTATGACATATATAGTTCACGAGTCCAAGTCGTGGAATCAGCTATTGATGCTCGCGTCAGGGTAGACTGCCTATATCACACCCCTTAGGACGTGTCGCTTCCCTGGACCTTCGGTGAACGCAGAATGCTTTATGTACTGAGCTGCCATTTTATTTCTCTACTTCTGCAAGTGAAACATAAAAGGGAGAACAACATAGAAGTATAACCCATGATGAATATATGAAGCCTTACTAAATAAAGACAATTTACATGCTTGAATCCACATAACATCGTTGCTTAAACAAAATTCACCTGCAAAGATATGAATTCTATTTTCTTCTTTTTACTAATTAGTCTCATTTTTCCCATTTTTTCCGAGGGTCTAATGGAAACAATCTCTCTACATTTACTATAGGAGTAAGGTTTGCGTATTATCTACTCTCCATTCTCCAGATCCTACTTGTTGGATATTATTGGGTTTGTTGTTGTACTAATTAGTCTCATTTTCGACGCTATTTAGATAGAAGATAGACATGAAACTTTACTCAATGATAGTGCAATATATCAACCACTTATATTTTTCTATGCGAGAGTAGGGCTGTGCATAATTTGGTAAATACCGAATTACCGTACCAAAATCGAAAATTTTGATATTTGGTATTCGATATTTTGGTAATCGGTATGGTATTTGGTTTAAGTTTTAAAAAGTATTGGTATTAGGTATGGTATTTGGTATTTTAAAATAAAATACCGAAATACCGATATCATACCGAAATATATATTATAATACACAATACACATATTATTAATTATAACATAAATATAAAAATCTAAAATATTATTTTCCATTATTCTCTAAGTTCATCAATTAACTCTAAGCAAGTAGCAAGACATTTCTAATGATCAAATTTATTCTTTTATGTATACGTTTCTCTCTGGATTGATATTTGCTAGTTTTGGACAAAACTTTTGTCAACACATGTTTTTTGTTTGTACTTTTGAGTACTTTAATTTAGAATATTACGGTCTATGAGTTTATGCACTAGTAAGTATTCAAACCGAATAAACTGAAGTTACCAAAACCGAATAAATCGAAACCAAAAAGAGAAAAGCCGAACCATACCGAATTTAATTAGGTATGATATTGATATTACATTTTAAGAAACCGAATACCAAAAATATCGAACCAAAATATCTAAATACAGTACCGTACCAACCAACGGACAGTGTTATTACAAACTCAAATAATAACTAAGGTTACAACAGGGTACTTATGGAATACCATAGTAAATTTACCTTTTGAAAAGGCCAAATACATAACTGGGCCCTTAAACTTGGCCTTTTTTGTCACTTGAGCACTTAAACATAGAGTTGTTCATATCAGACCCTTCAACTAAATCACATATGTGCCAATTAGACACTTTGTAGACCATCTGAGAAAAACTTTTATAAAAATTATTGGATATGTAATTAGCTGCAGTTGTATATTTGATAGCTTTTAAGGCTTTCTTCTTTGCTTATGAAACTTTACGGCACTAAAGTACGGTTATAAGAGATACCATGAAAATTTTCATAAGCATTTTGTAGTGACATAATTGAGTGCTTATGAAACTTTACGGCACTTGTAAGCTACTAGAATAAAACTTTACAAACTAGAACGCACAAGTGGTTGATAGAAGTTGCATTTTGACATTAACAACTTTTAACAAAAATAGTACTTCAACAAAAGAGCAAAGCTGTCAAATATACAAATGCAGCTATTTCATAAGCAAAGAAGAAAGCCTTAAAAGCTATCAAATATACAACTGCAGCTAATTACATATCCAATAATTTTTATAAAAGTTTTTCTCAGATGGTCTACAAAGTGTCTAATTGGCACATATGTGATTTAGTTGAAGGGTCTGATAGGAACAACTCTATGTTTAAGTGCCCAAGTGACAAAAAAGACCAAGTTTAAGGGCCCAGTTATGTATTTGGCCTTTTGAAAACAAACTTTTCTCAAATCTTCTTTTTGGATGAAGCGAGGTATGTGTCATATTTTAAACTACAAGTGAAATAACGTTAAAAAGATAAGCCAATGAGAAATGGTTATTTGCAATGACCTTTATTAATATTAAGGCTATAGCCAATTACAGCAAACAAGTCTGGGTGGTGTAGTCGGTTATCACGCTAGTCTCACACACTAGAGGTCCCCGGTTCGAACCCGGGCTCAGACAATTTTTTATATTTTGGTTTCTACTTCTTGATTTTGTAAACTTTTAAGAGACAATTTATACCCTTTCTTTTTGCTTCAAATTACATGGGAGTTTGATGAGAATGAGATAAATGCAATGGCAAATAACTTGTCATATTAGATAAATAAAGAGAGTGAAGTTTATAGGGAGTAGCTATACGCAAATCATTAGTTTTATTACTCCATCCATCTATATGTTGCCCCTTTTTACCCTTTCTCCTTAAGATAGAGAAATTTTGCGATAAAGCTGCTGGTATCAAGTAAAATGATATTGATTAAAGTTGAAAAAGACCATAGGAAGTATTTCTGATCCTAAGCTATGTATTGACCTGCTTCGCGAAAAAATGGGACATAATTTTTAAGTAAATGGCAACGTTGTTGTTATGTGACCAGGAGGTCATGTGTTCAAGCCGCGAAAACAATCTCTCGCAGAAATGCAGGGTTAGACTACGTACAATAGACCCTTGTGGTCCGGTCTTCCCCTGACTCCGCGCATAGTGAGAGCTTAGTGCATCGTGCCCTTTTAATTATTAAGCAGAAAGGAAAGATCTTATGTGCTAAGTCAAAACTTATAAATGATGGATACACAACAACTACAAAATCAACATTGACACCCCATTCGTCACATAAGGTGCTCCATTACCCTCTTGTTCTTGCTCTTTCATGTTCTTACAAAGATCCAACCCCTTTGTTTCTGCCAGAAAAATGACCAAAGATCCTGCAATTGATGCAAGCAAAATGGCTCTATTATTTCTTCAAGAGAAGAAGGATCATTTAGCTTTTGAGGTTCTTGATCTTGGTAATTCTTGGTTGAAGGAAAATGTGAGAGTAAAGGAGTTGAATCAGCCATTAAAATTTGGAAGTGGATCGGACCTCGTCCTTCTAGTGATGTCTATATAAGGACTAATCTGCATAATTTATAATATAAGTGATGTAATTGTGTTAATACTCTTTACACTTCTAGTGTATAGGATTTCAAATCGCCGTGTTCCACGATATGTGATTTTTGAGAAATTATCAATTGGTTCTTGCTTCTGTAATATGGCCATTCTTTTGGGCCAGTGGGGTCCATTTTATATAAGCATAAGCTTGTTTGGAAGAAGAGTTGTCTCGCAATATTTTTTACTTGGAGCCAAAGTATTATTGTATGGTAGAGATTGGTTGATCATTTCCTTTTATCTTTTTATTAGTTCTTGGAGCCCAAGTTTGGGTCCTATAAAAGGAGGGCCATCCCTCTCATTTCAAACACACCTTTAGATACAAAAGTAGAAGTATTTCTACTAGCTTTTGTCTTCCTTTTCATTATAGAGTATTTTGTAGGAGAGTAAGTGTTGGGAAACACTTGTGTGAACCGTTTCTTTGGAGTGATCTTGTGAGGTTATTCTCTTGGGGTATTTGGGACTAATTAGAGTATTTACTCTAATTTTGTGCTCTCTTTTGTACTCTTATTGGTATAGTAAAATTGCTTCTCTCCACTTGTTGACGTAGGTCTCCTTGACCAAACCACGTTAAATTTGTGCCTTCTTTATCTGCTTTAATTACCGTTATTATCAACTTGTATTGTCTTTATTATTATCATTATAACGTTGTTTGGCTAAATTTCGCACTATCCGGATTCCCGATCCTAACAAATTGGTATCAGAGCCAGATCTAACCGGGTTAGTTTAAATAGCCAAAATAACTCTAACAAAGACTTATGTTGAGAAATTTGATCGAAGTGCAGACTTCGGAATGTGAAAATTAAAGATGGAAGCTATCCTAATTCAGGATGGCTTAGATTTGGCACTACAAGGAAAGGAGAAGAAGCCGGAAAAAATGACGGACGAGGAGTTTATCGTCATTGACAAAAAGGCAAAAGCAGGTATCATTTTAAATCTCTCAAATGAGGTTTTGCGTGAAGTTGCTGCAGAAAGCTCATCCAAAGGCAAATGGAAAAAGCTGGAAACCCTGTATTTGAAAAGAATAGTAGAAAATATGCTTTACCTAAAGCAAAAACTCTACACTTTTCGTATGGATGAAGGTACCTCTATACTTACACATCTTGATACTTTTGATTCTCTTCTTATAGATTTAAGTAACATAGATGCTGAAATCAAAGATGAGGATCAAGCCGTATTATTGCTTGTTTCTTTACCCCAGTCGTTTAAGCATATTAGAGATACTATGCTGTATGAAAAAGATAATATCTCTTGTAAAGATATCAAATCTATTTTGAAATCAAAAGAACAAATAGATAGAGATATTACTAGAAAAACGAGCGGGAACCAAGGGGAAGGCTTGTTTGTAAGAGGTAGATCCAATAAGAAAGATTCAAGTAGTGAGAGACCTAAATCAAGGTCAAAATCCAAATACAGAAATGTCATGTGCAAATACTGTCATAAGAAATGCCACATTATTTCTAAATGCTTTAAGTTGAAAAGCAAAGAAAAGCATATAGAAAAGAAAAATGAGCACAAAATTACTGAGACTGCCGAAGCAAGTGTAGCTGCTGTCTGTTGATGAGACTGAGAGAACTATTTTTTTAGCAACTAACAATAGTTTTAAATCTAACAATGAGTGGATTTTAGATTCAGGTTGTCCTTATCATATGTGTCCCGATCGGAATTTATTTACCACATATGAATCTATTGGAGGTGGAGTTGTCTTGATGGGCAACAATGCTGCCTGCAAAGTTATTGGAAAAGGTACAATCCGAATCAAAATGCACGATGGTATGGTGAGAACTCTCACCGATGTTAGACATGTTCCCGACTTGAAGAAAAATCTCATCTCTTTAGGCACTCTAGAATCTCTTGGGTGCAAGTACACAGGTGAAGGTGGAGTTTTGAAAGTTTCTCATGGTGCTCTTGTGATCATGAAAACACGTAGATCTGGTACGTTGTATACTCTATTAGGATCTACTATTACAGGTGCAGCTGCAGTTTCAACATCAGATAAATCAGATTCTGACATCACCAAATTGTGGCATATGCGATTGGGGCATATGAGTGAAAAAGGTCTTTCAATCCTCAGCAAAAAAGGTCTCTTGTGTGGCCAAAATATCGGAAATATAGAGTTATGTGAACACTGTATGTTCGGGAAGCAGAAAAGAGCCAGCTTCAAATCTCCAGCAATTCATAGAACAAAAGGTACTTTGGATTACATTCATTCAGATCTTTGGGGCCCTTCACGTACCCCGTCAAAAGATGGTGCCAGGTATATGTTAACTTTCATTGATGATTATTCAAGGAAAGTTTGGGTTTATTTCTTGAAAAATAAAAGTGACGTTTTCTTAACTTTCAAACAATGGAAAGTTTTGATTGAGAAGCAAACAGGAAAACAGGTTGAGCGGCTTAGAACAGACAATGGCTTGGAATTTTGTAATGATGAATTCAATGAATTTTGCAAGAATGAAGGAATTGCTCGACATCGTACTGTGAGAATGACACCTCAGCAAACTGGTGTGGTAGAAAGGATGAATAGAACTCTATTGGAAAGGGCTCGTTGCATGATTTCAAATGCTGGGTTGACAAACGCTTTTTGGGCAGAAGCTATCTCTACAGCTTGTTATATTGTCAGCCGTGCTCCTTCTGCACCCTTAAACTTTAAGACTCCAGAGGAAATGTGGTCAGGTACTCCTGCTAATTATTCTGATTTAAAGATATTTGGTTGCCCTGCATACATACATGTAAATGATGGAAAATTAGAGCCAAGAGCTAAAAAGTGCATTTTCCTTGGGTATGCATCTGGAGTAAAAGGGTACCGACTATGGTATCCTGATCCCATGGCACCAAAAATTATAATTAGCAGGGATGTAACCTTTGATGAATCCTTTATGTTACTTTCTAGAAAAGAGTCTTCTAGTTCTTTTAATACAGATAAAGGGAAGAGTACACAGAAGCAGGTGGAGGTTGAGATTGGCATTCCTTCTGAGCCAAGCTCATCAACTTTGGAGCAAAATACAGTTGAAACTCCTGAAGTTGAGCCAGAAACTGAAATTCCAGAAGTTGAGACTCTTGAAGTTGAACCAGAAGAAGAGGAGCATTCTATAGCCAAACATAGACCAAGAAGAGAAAGTAAACAACCATTAAGGTTAGTAGATTATGTTTCATTTGCTTTTTCAGTTGCACGGGAAACTGAAGAAATTAGAGAACCATCAAAATATTCAGAAGCAGTTACTGGTGCTGATTCAACCAAGTGGCTCACTGCAATGAATGAGGAAATTGAGTCTCTCCACAAGAATGGTACTTGGTCTCTTGTGAAGCCGCCATCAGGAAAGAGAATTGTTGGTTGCAAGTGGGTCTTCAAGAAAAAGGATGGCATTCCACGGGTTGAAGATGCAAGGTATAAGGCACGATTAGTTGCAAAGGGCTATAGTCAGGTACAAGGGGTTGCTTTTAATGATATTTTATCACATGCTGTTAAACATAGCTCTATCCGTGTCTTGCTTGCCTTAGTTGCAATGTATAATTTGGAATTAGAACAACTTGATGTTAAGACAACTTTCTTACATGGAGAACTTGAGGAACAAATATACATGCATCAACCCGAAGGATTTGAAATTGAAGGAAAAGAAGATCACATTTGTTTGTTGAAAAAATCCTTGTACGGATTAAAACAATCTCCAAGACAATGGTACAGAAAGTTTGATTCCTTTATGTTGGGTCATGGTTATTCGAGGAACATGTATGATAGCTGTGTTTACTTCCAGAAGTTAAATGATGGTTCATTTGTATACCTATTATTATATGTCGATGACATGCTCATTGCTGCTAAAGATTTGACAAAAATTCACAATTTGAAAAAACAACTGAAAAGTGAATTTGAGATGAAAGATTTGGGAGCAGCTAAGAAAATCCTTGGCATAAAGATCAAAAGAGATCGAGGAGCCAACAGGCTATTCCTGACCCAGAAGAAGTACTTGGAGAAATTCTTGGAGAAAGTCTTGGAGAGGTTTGGCATAAAAGATGCTAAACCAGTAAGTACCCCTCTTGCTGCTCATTTTAAGTTATCAGCTGCTCAGTCACCGCAGTCAGAGAAAGAAGAGAGGTATATGGCACAGGTACCTTATTCCAGTGCAGTCGGCAGTATTATGTATGCAATGATGTGCACACGCCCAGATATTTCGCAGGCAGTAAGTGTGATGAGCCAATATATGGCTTGCCCTGGTAAAGCACATTGGCAGGTTGTGAAATGGATTCTCAGATACTTGCGAGGTACTTCAAACACATGTTTGGAGTTCGGAAGAAATACTAATACTTTGGTTGGTTTTGTAGACTCAGATTATGCAGGTGATCTTGACAAAAGAAGATCACTAACAGGCTATGTATTTTGCATTGGTGGTTGCGCTATCAGTTGGAAAGCTACATTACAACATGTAATAGCTTTATCTACTACCGAAGCAGAATATATGACAGTGACTGAGGCTATCAAATAAGCCTTATGGTTGAAGGGTCTCTTTGGTGAACTCAGTTTACACCAAGGTGGTATTATCATTTTTTGTGATAGTCAAAGTGCCATTCGCTTGACTAAAGACCAAATGTATCATGAGAGGACGAAGCATATTGATATCAAGTACCATTATATCCGGGAAGTATTGCTGATGGAAAAGTCTCTGTTCAGAAGATCAACACTAGAGACAATCCTGTTGACATGTTCACGAAACCTCTTCCAGTTGTCAAGTTCAAGCTTTGCGTGAACTTGATTGGCATTTATGAAGAATGATTTTGCCCATTGGGACTTTTGCGGAGAAGGTGAAGCAAATTTACTATATTAGCCAAAATTAGGCCAAGGTGGGGATTTGTAATATGGCCAATCTTTTGGGCTAGTGGGGTCCATTTTATATAGGCATAAGCCTGTTTGGAAGAACAGTTGGCTGGCAATATTTTTTACTTGGAGCCAAAGTATCATTGTATGGTAGAGATTGGTTGATCATTTCCTTTTATCTTTTTATTAGTTCTTGGAGCCCAAGTTTGGGCCCTATAAAAAGAGGCCATCTCTCTCATTTCAAACACACCTTTAGATACAAAGTAGAAGTATTTCTACTAGATTTTGTCTTCCTTTTCATTATAGAGTATTTTGTAAGAGAGTAAGTGTTGGAAAATACTTGTGTGAACCCTTTCTTTGGAGTGATCTAGTGAGGTTATTCTCTTGGGGTATTTGGGACTAATTAGAGTATTTACTCTAATTTTGTACTCTCTTTTGTACTCTTGTTGGTATAGTAAAATTGCTTCTCTCCGTTTGTGGGCGTAATTCTCCTTGATCGAACCACGTTAAATTTGTGCCTTCTTTATCTGCTTTAATTACCGTTATTATTAACTTGTATTGTCTTTATTATTATCATTATAACGTTGTTTGGCTAAATTCCGCACTATCCGGATTCCCTATCCTAACAGCTTCTTCTCATGATTTCTAAACTAAGGAATTTCTTCCAGGAGACAAGATCGTAAAAGATTTTTTGTGATTTTTTCTGATATATCTTCTTCCAGTAGGATTAAACAACTAAGAAATTTAGTATTGGCCTTATGTCATTTCTGAGACTCAAATATGAAGAGTTGCTTATTTCTTTGTATTAGGGACCCATCCTGGCTCTTAAAAAAATCTACCATGTTTCACAAGCCAAGAGTTTCACTAATTTATTCTATGCATGGAACTTAAATATTCAAAGAACATAGGACCCTTAGGAGAACAAGTCAACTAAAAGATTATTACTAATAAAAATATTATCTCGAGCCATGGAAGAAAGTTGATATTATGATAAATCTATATGTTAAGTAGATGAATCAATCTGATACTGGTATAACAACCAAGAGAAAGAGAACCTTTCAGGCCAAGGGAGAAGACAACCCTTTCTGCCATCAAAATGGTTATGTATGAGTTGGATGATTAGCTTAAAATATGATTCATTTGATATTGACGAACAATGAATGGATTAATATAAAATTGTTGATTAAGATCAACATTCAAAGATTAAGCAGTATATGCTATGTAAGTAACATCACTATGGGCCACTTAGACTTGTTCATAACAACTACATATTAATAATTTTGCAATAGCTTATTTTGGTCTCTAGATCTTGATGTTGCAAACTTTTGTTGAGAAGAAGATAACAATGGAGGTATAGAATGGCGGCTATTCACAAGGAAGAAGAGAGTGAGAGACAAAACAATTTAGATTTAAGACATTACATTATGTTTCGGACATTTCTAAAGCAAAGTCTTCTTTAGCTTCAAACATTGACACATGGATTCATCTTGTCCCTTGATCTAATTTATGATGGATTAAATAAGGACCATCCAGATGAGGAAATGTACAGCTGGACAATTGGATTTCACACTAAATCTTCACACATGTGAACCGTGTAAATAAGATAGAAAGGAATATTATTCTGTTAGTTAGTTTTATACATAGCAAATAGGATGTAGACAGCTGTAGGTTTAGTT
Organism: Nicotiana glauca; assembly: GCA_026770625.1. Classification (NCBI taxonomy): domain Eukaryota; kingdom Viridiplantae; phylum Streptophyta; class Magnoliopsida; order Solanales; family Solanaceae; genus Nicotiana; species Nicotiana glauca. Next base: position 38,056 of record MU763530.1, on the reverse strand, counting down.
TCTGATTTTTCTTTCTTTCTTTACACAATACTTGTATAAATACACATGCCGGTACAGTTGATAATACACATAAAATTTCACAAAATCCATTCTCCTATTCATAATCTTTCATGGTATCAGAGCTTAGCTCGTTTCTGGATTAATCTTCATTCTTCTTCAATTTTCTGTTCATCACAGCTTCACTCATTATGGGTGATACAACAGAAGTAACTCTCACTCAAGCTGCTTCCAGTAATGGAGCTCACTTTGATCCAAATCACCCTTACTTCTTACATTCATCAGATGCTCCGGGAATGAGCTTGGTGAATGCAGCCTTTGATGGAAAAGGTTTTCAAGGTTGGAAAATGTCTGTTCTGATTGCCCTTTCAGCAAAGAACAAACTGGGCTTTATTGATGGAACTTGTGATGCTCTGCCATCACAGCCAAGGAATACCAGCCATGGACCAGGTGCAATGATATGGTCACTTCTTGGTTGTTGAATTCACTATCCAAAGACATTGGAGACAGTGTTATCTACTCCAAATCTGCAAGAGAACTTTGGATCAGTCTAGAGCACAGATTTGGAAAATCAAATGGAGCAAAATTGTATCACTTACGTAAGGAACTATCCTCTCTAGTTCAAGGAACAAATGACATAGCAAGTTATTTCACAAAACTCAAACGTTTATGGGATGAGTTGGACTCTCTACTTTGTGATGTGAAGTGTCTTTGTGCTTGTGTATGTTCAGGGAAACAAAAGCTTGAAAAATCTTTGGAAGATGAGAGACTTATACAGTTTCTCATGGGTTTGAATGATGTTTATGGTAAAGCTAGGGGAAACATTTTAATGTTAAATCCTTTGCCTAGTATAGGTCATGCTTACTCTCTAATACTACAGGATGAGAGTCAGAGAGAAGTCTACATGAATCCTCTCATTTCTTCTGACTCTTCATCCTTCATGGTGGGAAATCAGGCCAGCTATGCACTAAGAAATAACAAGCAAATGCAAAGGTACTCAGGGCAAAATCAGCAGTCTCAAAAGGGAGGAAATCCCATGCAATTCCAGAAACCACGAAGCAATATGCAGAAATTTGCAAACTAGTCACAAAGAAATGCAACCTCAAAACCAAAGAGACAGAGGTTCAATCCCAATGTATCTTGCACTCATTGCAAAAAGATAGGTCACACAATTGCAGATTGTTACGGGATTATTGGATTTCCTGAGGACTTTGAATTCACAAATGCAAAAGGAAATCATAATCATATTAGGGGCAATGGGGTGCTCACATGAGATCAATCAGATGATGCAACTGGCAGTTATAATGAGGTCCTGAATCATCACCTCTCTAAGGATCAGTTCTCACAACTGATTCAGATGATCAAACAAGTAAAAGTTTCAGATGGAGGCAAAAATTCAGAGATAAATGCAAGTGCAGTGGCTGGTACTATTCACAAATATGCTGGAAGTTGTTTTTCTGTTTTCAATACTAATGTTTGGATAATTGATTCAGGGGCTTCATAACACATGTGTTTTGATTCAAATGCTTTTATCTCTTTAGATCCTCTTCCTACACCTCTACACATCAATCTACCTAATTCATTTAAAGTCACAGTTACACACACAGGGAAAGTACCTATCTCTCCCAATTTCATTCTAGAGAAGGTCCTTCATGTGCCTAGTTTCAAATATAATCTATTATCAGTCAATAGATTTTCTGTTCAGTTTCAATGCATAGTCTTATTCACTCATATTCAATGTCTATTGCAGGCCCCTTTAATGAAGATGCCTCAAGTTTTTGGTGATACACATGAAGGACTCTACCTGTTGAAGCCTAGTCTTAAGGAGAAAACTGTTTCACCTTCCCTTCCCAATGTTTTCAATCAAATTTCAGTTGTCTTTCCATTTTCTGCTAATGTGGTTACAGATGTAAACCTTTGGCATGTTAGATTAGGGCATATGCCTTTTTCATCAATGAAGAATCTTAGTTTTGTTTCATTGCCTTCCCATTCTAATTGCTTATGTGATATTTGTCCTAAAGCTAGGCAAACTAGGATTCCTTTTTCTTTGAGTCAAATCAAATCCAAAAGAGTATTTGAATTAATTCACGTGGATACATGGGGCCCTTATAAGGAACCTACCTATAATGATTTTAAGTATTTTTTAACCATTGTGGATGATTTTAGCAGGGGAACTTGGACATTCTTGCTAAGCACTAAGAGTAATGCTTTCACAGTCTTGAAGTATTTTTTAACAATGGTTGAGAGACAATTTGCTATCAAGGTACAGAAATTAAGAACAAATAATGCATTTGAATTAGGCAAGGGCTCATAACAGGCAGCCTTTCTCACTTCTCAAGGCATAATACACCAGACTTCTTGTGTCTCAACACCTCAACAGAATGACATTGTTGAGAGAAAACATAGACACTTGTTGGAAATAGCAAAGACCTTACTCTTTCACTCACAGGTACCTATCAGCTATTGGGGGGAGTGTTTACTCACTGCAACACACCTAATAAACAGGCTGCCTTTCAAGGTTCTTCAAGGCCAAACACCATACTCTATTCTGTTCAATAAATCCCCTTCCTATGATTCATTAAGGTCTTTTGGCTGTCTTTGTTATGTTTTCACCCTACCTAGTGGTAGAAACAAATTTGAACCTAGGGCAAAGAGGTATGTTTTTCTGGGATATCCTTTAGGTCAAAAGGGGTATAAAGTGTTGGACTTAGATACTAAAAGAATTTTTGTGTCTAGAGATGTTCATTTTTATGAAAACATCTATCCTTTTGCTTCCACCTCCTCACCTCAATCTGATCTTTCCACCCCAGATCAGTTTTCTCCTATCCCTTCTCCGATAGACACAACCACTAGTGATCTTTTCCCACCATCTTCCTCCTCATCTCCTCAATCTTCAGAACCTCCTCTACCTTTATCACCTAGTCCCACCAGCCTTCCCTCACCTCAACCCTCTTCCTTCCCATACCCTCACTCTTCTGATTCTTCTCCTACAACCACTGTTTTTACCACCACACCCTCTCCTACATCAGTTCTAAGGAAATCTACTAGAGTCACTAAATGGCCCTCTCAACTACATGATTTTATTTGCTCTAATGTCTATCTCACTACACTCACATCCTCCTGCTTCATTCAACCCTGTCAGCCTAATATTTTTAGCTTTGGTGCACTCTCTGCTCATAACAAACAGATCCTGCACTCTCTTTCAGAGATTTCATAACCACGCAGCTTTTCTCAAGCTTCTGCTCATCCAGGCTGGATGCAAGCAATGTAATCAGAACTTGAAGCCTTGGAAGCTAATCACACATGGGATGTGGTTCTTTTACCACAAGGGAAGAAAACTTTACCATGTAAATAGGTCTACAAGGTCAAGCATAGCTCAGATGGAACTGTTGAACGACTCAAAGTACGCTTGGTAGTGAGGGAGATATTCAAAGGGAAGGAATTGACTACACTGAGACTTTTTCTCATGTAGCCAAGATGACTACCATACGCTGCTTAATGGCCATTGCTGTCAAGAAGAATTGGCCTATTTCTCAATTGGATGTAAGCAATGCTTTTTTACATGGTGATTTACAAGAAGAAGTCTTTATGAAATTTCCAGCAGGTCTACCCTCCCCCAGTCCCAATCATGTCTGTTTACTTCGGAAGTCACTTTATGGTTTGAAGCAAGCTTCCCGGCAATGGTATGCTCGACTTGCTGGTGCATTAAGTTTTAAGGGATATTCTTCCTCTTTAAATGATTATTCCTTATTTTTCAAGAAGGCAAACAATACGATTTCTATAGTGGCTGTTTATGTTGACGACATTCTTATCATTGGAGATGATTTGGTAGAGATGACCTCCCTCAAAACTTTTCTTCACCAGGAATTCAAAGTCAAGGATTTAGGTGACCTTCATTATTTCTTGGGTATGGAAATACTTCGCGAAAAACAGTGGATAATAGTTTGTCAAAGAAAATATACCTTAGATTTGCTTAAAGAGTTTGATGTTTCTGCTCTTTCTCCTGTCTCCTCTCCACTCGAGCCTTCCTCTAAGATCTGTGCTGATGAAGGTCCTTTACTTCTTGATCCCACAGTATATCGGCATCTAGTAGGGAAATTGAACTACTTAACCCATACCAGACCTGATTTGTCCTTTGTTGTGCTCAAGTTGAGTCAATACATGCATCAACTCAGATGCTCGCATTTCTCTGTTGCGCTTCGTGTTCTACGTTATTTGACTTTGGATCCAGGCCAAGGTATTCTCTTGAATTCAGCTCCATCCCTTTCTCTTTTGGCCTTCTGTGATTCCGACTGGGCTTCATGCCCTGAGAGTCGCTAGTCAGTGAGCGGCTTTTACATCAGTCTTGGTGGCTCCCCCATCTCTTGGAAGTCTAAGAAATAGGTCTCCGTTTCTCTATCATCCGCTGAAGCGGAATATCGTTCCATGCGCCGAGTCATCGCAGAACTCACTTGGCTCACTCGTCTTCTTTCCGATATCTCTGCTACTCCATCTCTTTCGGTGCCTGTCTTCTCCGACAGTAAAGCAGCGATTCACATAGCCGGAACCCCGTCTTCCACGAGCGTACCAAACATGTGGAATTGGACTGCCACTTTGTCCGACAGCAATTTCTCTCCGGTTTAATCTCCATCTCCTATTTCCCTTCATCCTCTCAGTTGGCAGATTTGTTCACAAAACCACTTTCAGGGCCTTCGCACAAAGCTATTCTTGGCAAGTTGGGTGTTCTTTCCTTACCCTCCAACTTGAGGGGGGATGTTGAGAAGAAGATAACAATGGAGGTACAGAATGGTGGCTATTCACAAGGAAGAAGAGAGTGAGAGACAAAACAATTTAGGTTTAAGACATTACATTATGTTTCGGACATTTCTAAAGCAAAGTCTTCTTCAGCTTCAAATATTGACACATGGCTTCATCTTGTCCCTTGATCTAATTTATGATGGATTAAATAAGGACCATCCAGATGAGGAAATGTACAGCTGGACAATTGGATTTCACACTAAATCTTCACACATGTGAACCGTGTAAATAAGATAGAAAGGAATATTATTCTGTTAGTTAGTTTTATACATAGCAAATAGGATGTAGACAGCTGTAGGTTTAGTTTCTGATTTTTCTTTTCTTTCTTTACACAATACTTGTATAAATACACATGTTGGTACAGTTGATAATACACAGAAAATTTTACAAAATCCATTCTCCTATTCATAATCTTTCAACTTTTGAGTTTTCTGAGCAGACCATCTGCTACTTTGCTGCATTTTTATCAATTTTCCTTCTTTAGCTGGGAGACAATTTGACCTTTTTGCCTCAAATTACATAGCAGTTTGAAAGCTTAATACCAGTGATTATGAGATAAATCAACAGTGCAGTCTACAGGAAGTAGCTGTATGCATGCAAACAACTAGTCTTATTACTTCACCATCGATTCTGTTTCTCCTTTTTAGCTTCCTCATTTATGGTGTCTAAAGGGGCTGCAATCACTGCACCACATGGATGTGAACTAATGCTCGATAGCTCCTACTAAGGTGAGAAATTCTGCGATATAGCGGCTAATACCAAGTGAACTGATATTGATCAAAGTTGAAAAAGAAAAAGAGGTGCTAGAAGGACTGCAACCACTGCATCTTCTTGTGTCTAACCAAATGGACGAGGAGAGTGAAAAAAGGTCCATCAAACGAGCAGTTCAAGCAGTAAAATGAAGAAGTTACGGCTATGCTGATTGAGTTTACTAGCACATTAGACCTTCAAATGGTGGATGAATGGGCCAGTTCTTTATAGCTAACCAAATTTGCATGAAAGATATTGTTGTCTGCTGAGCATCAGATATGGTGCTAAATGTTAATTGTGCCTTAAAGATTTAAGAGAAAGAGGCATCAGTTTTAAGATTTGAAGCCACCCAACAACCGCGAGCGTATGCTCAATCCTTGCTTTTACTAAGTATAGCAGGAAATTCTTAAATTCAACTGATTTATCAGCTTTTGGAGAGGAAGTATATGATCTTAAACTATTAACCTACTTCGCGAAAAAAGGAAGATGAAATTTTAGGAGGAAATTATGGACATATCATAAGCATAAAATTATAATTCTAAGTAAAAAATTACAATTGATGGGGGCACTACAACTACAAGATCAACCCTCACAGTCACGGCCTCACACACCATTCATCACATAGGATGCTCCATTATCCTCTTGTTCTTGCTCTTCCATGTTCTTAAAAAGCTCCAACCCCTTTGTTTCTGGCAGAAAAATGACCAAAGATCCTGCAATTGTTGCCATAATTCCAAGCACCAAATATGGTAAAATCTTGCTTCTATCTCCTCCCGCATCAACCAAAACTGGACTTACCACGCCCCCGAGCACGACAGCCTGCCACACAAGTGACACAGTAGCATTCCTTATGCTAGTTGGAAATAACTCTGAAGTGTATATCAGCAACAAGTCAAATGCAGTACAAGCACTAAAGAAGGATATTAACTCCAATACTAGCTGCAACACTTTCCATTTGTCCACTATCATGCATAAGATGCCACAAAAACCAGATAAAACACTTAATCCAACTAGTGTGCTTCTTCTCTTGCATTTCTCTACCAAGAAAAAGACTATCAAGAATGCTGGTAACTCTAGCAACGCGTTTAATCCGGTACTCAAGTAGAGATTTAAGCTAAAGTTGCCAAGTCCTAGTGGCATGCCATAGTACATCAATCCAATACCAAAACTAGTTGTTAGAGCTAGCAATAGCTGTCCAAGAATCCATCTTTTCTTCAACAAAATCTTGATCAATGGTTGACTAAACCCATTGTCAATCTTCACTTTGTGATCATTTAAGCTTAGGTTCTTGAAATGAGGTGCTACAAATGTTTTGAGGACAGCAAAAGCCTCTGTATTTTTCCCTTTTGAAAGTAGCCATCTTGGTGATTCATAAACACAAAACTGTAGTAACATGCAATAAATTATTGTTGGAAGAGAAGTCCAAAGATAAAGTACCCTCCAGGAGTAATTCCTACTAAAATAAGCCAAACCTGGTAATGACACAAATCCAAGTGTAGACATAAGGAATCCAACAGTTCCAACTTGGCCTTGATATTGTTTAGCAACACTCTCAGAAGACAAAACCAGAACAGACGATCCAATCACTGAACGACCATAGCCACTTACAAATCTCAAGGCTGAGCACATCCAAATGTTGTTAGAGAAAGCAATAAAGATTGAACCCATGGACATGATCAAACACCCGAAAAATAGCATAGTCTTTCGACCAATTGTGTCCCCGACTTGGAATTGCAGCTTGTGTTATTAAGTTGTGTGCAATGCCATGTTGGGATAGCATCAGTAAAGATAGTGATAAATGTTTGTTGAGCCTCAAAGAAACAAGCAAGTGAAACAAGAATAACTTGCAAGATTTGTGGCCATTCAATTCCACAACTTCCAAAAAATGGCTCTATTATTTCTTCAAGGGAAGAAATATCATTTAGCTTTGGAGGAGAATGTGAGAGTAAAGGAGTTGAATCAGCCATTAGAACTTGGAATTGGATATAACCTCTTCCTCCTAGTTATATCTATATATCGACTAACATACTATTCTGCATAATGTAATATTAACCTTACAAGTGATCTGATTATGTATATACCTTTTATGCCCATGACGGAGGTTTGGTTGATGAGTGCGGGTCAAGCAGGACTGACATGCTTCTAGGCTGGCAAGCTTCTGAAGAGGTGCACATGTCATCTTAGACGAATGTCACATAGGAATGATAGAGAAAAGTGAAGTGCTTTATAAGGCGTGACACAAGCTCACATGGTACGCGCGCTTTTAGGGCTCGAGGTGTCGTAGCCCGAAATACAAATCTGTGTAAACCTAAGCCAAAGCGAACATAGGTGCCATGGGCTTGGGGTGACATTGTCGTGTTCCCCGATTTGTGACTTTGATTAATTATCAATTGGTTCATGCTTCTCATGATCATTAAACAAATAGGTTTCTGACATTTCTGAAGCTCAAAAATGAAGAGTTGATTATTTCTTTGCATTGGGGACACTCTTAGCTCTTAAAAAAATCACCCACATTTGCCACTAGTACATTATAGTTAATTAAGTACTTGAAATCATGCTTCATAAACCAAGACTTTCACTAATTTATTCTTGTAACGGGACATTAAATATTCATAGAAGGTACTGTCATTGAGAGATGAAGTCAACTAATTAAAAGATTACTAGTAAGTATTACTAATGAAAATATGATCTCAGGTCGTGTAAGAAAGGTGACAATATATTAAGATATATAAAAATATATAGATGAATCAATCTGCAATGAAAAAGTATAATGATATAGAGCAAAAAGATCACTTTGATATTGAAGAATAATGAAGGGGGATTGATATAGGCATGTTGAAAATCCATATTGGGAGATTAATTAGTAGTAATATATGGCGAACTCAGGATTTGAAGTAAAGGAGACACATGAGCGGGTTGTTCAACCAATGAGTTTATCAAACTTTTAATTTTAAGGATTTCAAGCAAAATGTATAACACTTTTTAACATTTAGAATTTTTGCCGAAATTAACAATGTCCAATGACCCCTCGACTCAAAACATAGGTCCGTTAATGGCTGCAGGTATTATCAATGTGGGATGCTTAAAAATCCTTGTCTACCCTAAAATAACGTACCCATTTTTAAAGTCACCATAAAATTAGAGGTTACTCATTTTGAAATGAAATAATGAATATTAAAGATAACCAAAATTAGCAGACAAGTCTGGGTGGTGTAGTTGGTTATCACGCTAGTCTCACACACTAGTGGTCCCCGGTTCGAACCCGGGCTCAGACATATTTAGATTATGTTTTCTTTTCTAATCATCGATATTCAGATAAATAAAACTATATTTTTTCTCTTCTTAAAGAACAGTAAAATCGCATCATGCACGATTTGCTCTAATTTTTGGGAAACAACATCAATTCTGATTCATTTGCCCGCCTATAATTTCCAATTCACAAATATATATAATTGTTATAAAACTATAAAAGAATAAGAGCAATATTCTACGAGATAGACATTCACTCTAAATAGAATTCTATTCATAACACTCCCCTTGAATGTCTACTCAATAAGTAATGTGCCTCATTAAAACCTTAACTAAAATAAAACCCAATGGGAAAAAATTTTAGAAAAGGAAAAAGAGTACACATATCTAATAATACGCCTTTTGGTTGCCTCGTTAAAAACCTTGCAAGGAAAACCCAGTGGGACAAAACCTTGTAAGGGAAAAAAAGTACAACGCGCATTAACTCCCCCTGATGAGAGCATCAATTCACATCCTTG
>MU763530.1:0-13446 GCA_026770625.1 Nicotiana glauca | reverse complement strand
CCCCCACCCCCGAATATTTCTTTAAAGTAAAGACAATGAGAACCTGATGCAGGACTCACAGGATGGTTATCTTGGTCATTTGTCATATTCACTATGTTTAATATGTGAGGATTTTTTTAAGCCAAATATTTAGAAACAACGACATGATTGTCCTACACAGAATTAGTTATTAGAAATAGGAAAGGAAGGCTTGTGTATATTTCATCACTGACATGACTTATCCCTCTAGTTTTGAGGCCTATAATTCCTCTGTGTTCACCTCACTTATCGCTGAAAACTTTGTTACTCGACAGCATAGTTTGATTAAAGTCAAATTGCTGTTATCAACAGTATTGGAAACATTTACTTGGATAAAATCAACTAAACTTCCATCTTGCACTCATCATATGTACGTTTTCTACGTCAAACTGAAACCAGCAACTTAACCTAATAGCATACTTCAATATACATTTGAAGCTAATACTGCTCACGAGTTAGGAAAGGCGAAGCCGCGAAGGATATAATTATGCCATTTCCTATAGCAAACTATTCTACCAAGCTTAACTTTGTTGGACGTAGAAGAAGTAATAACTTAATTGTCTCTGCTAATATCATGAATTCTTCTCAATGAATAACGCACATGGTTCTAAAAGCATAGCGCATGTTGTCAATATGTAGTTAGCCATTTTATTTGGTTTTAGTAGTGATGAATCTTGATTTTATGGCAGGGGCTTGAGTCCTAGATTAGTCATGTATATGACACAGGGAGCACTTTTCTTTGCATCTTATGAATCTTTCAAGAGATTATTTTCTTTGGAGATCCCGCAGCCTAAAGCCGAACGGGTTACATACGAGCAAAGTTTAGAAGATGATTCTGCATCATTACCTTCACCAAACTAACAAAGGAAAGATCAGTTCAAGGTAGTGTATCTTTCAGCAAGGTTCCATATGACGATAACAACAACCCCAATGAGTTCCCACAAGTGGGGTCTGGGGAAGATAGTGTGTACGCAGACCTTACCCCTACCCCAGGAGGGTAGAGAGGCTGTTTCCGATGGACTCTCGGCTCAAGGTTCCAAATGAGAAAATATATAATGTCAAGATTAGCCGGTATATAGTCTCTTCTGCAGGTCCAAATAGATGATGAAGGAATTTGAAGTGTTAACCGCCAATTGGCTCTCTTAACGCTTCATAGAAACGAGCTAGTTGATCATCCACTGAGTTTCGAACCATGTGCCAGCTAGTCCTCGGGGATTTTTCCTTTGTCGAAAACATGTAAAGCATTTTTTGTAAAGTTTTAGAAAATGATAGAGGAAATTGAGAGGATGTAGGGATGCCTAATTTTGTATGATGTAATTATGATATTAACATTAATATAGGAGAAACCAGAAACCAACTGGTCTGGGATTGAGGCGTAGTTGATTAATTAATTGATTGTGAGAATAAAGTTTTAGTTTTCCAGTGAGTTTGCAACAAAGTAATTTTTTCTGGTGTAGCTGTTGATTTGCTCGAACATGGATGAAAATGCAATTACCAAATACTCTTCCAGCAAAACACAACGGAAGCCTATGGAATTATATATTATTGGCTCAGGGTAAACAAAGGAGTTTGCTCTAACAAAAAGAAAATCTGTAAACGAGTGAACAATTTTCTTTTATTTTTTTTTTTTCATTTTTACAAATTTCTTAAATGGAGGGCAACATTTTGCGTTGTTTAGCATAATTATAATCAAAATACTTAATTATTCCCTCCGGTTTACAATTAGTGACCAATTTGCTTTTTTATTTTGGTCCAAAATAGGTGTTTATTTATATAATCAAGAAAGAATTCAACTTGTTTTTACAAAATTATCCTTATGTACATATTCTTAAAAAGTTTTTTTTTCTCCTCACATTAAATATTTAATTAAGGGTAGTTTAGTCATACTAGGTATTTTTATATAGAATTTAGTATTTTCTTAATTGGTGTGTCAAAAGTAAATTGGACACTTATTGTGGACCGGAGGAAGAAGATATAATATGAGTTGACGTCTCTAACCAACAAGGTCGTTGTAGTATAGTGGTAAGTATTCCCGCCTGTCACGCGGGTGACCCGGGTTCGATCCCCGGCAACGGCGTCTTTTTTATTTTATTTTATGGGATTTAAATCAAATCCTTATTCCATGTCCAAAAGTTGTGCATTTCAGTCAACATCTTCAAGGTATAAAAGGAACGATTCGAGTTGATTGAGAAGAGAAGAACATAAAGAGAGTAAAGTCTGGATTTCCTTTCATTCCTCTCTAAATTTACACACATTATAGTTAAATAAATTTAAAAGAAAATATTTTTTTTTCTTTGTTACAAGCAAAGTAATAATCTGCATTTTAGATCCGCGTCAACCATTATGTTTGATTGTTTGTCCATGTAAATTTATATAACCTCCAAATCCCATATCACTAACTCATTATCATATCAGGAACAAATCTAATTCTATAAAAGTTATGCCATCCTCCCATTCCTTCTCATCAGAATTTAGAGATGATACCATTTCTGTACCTTCCCCCATCACATACCAATTGTTGGATGTTTCATGTCATCGTCTTAATCTATGTCGCTCGAACTCTAAAATAATATCGTCTGATATTTCATCCAATAGTCTCAATCTATGTAACTCGGACTCTACAAAAGGATGCTGCCGGATGTTTCATCCAATGGTCTCAACTATCAACCTATATCACTCGGACTCTAAAAAAATGTTAACGGATGTTTCATTCAATGGTCTGAACCTTTGTTGCTTTTTGATGCTTGCTTGTACAAACAAATATTAAATAAAAAAGGAAAATGAATCAGTAATCAAGGTCGTTGTAGTATAGTGGTGAGTATTCCCGCCTGTCACGCGGGTGACCCGGGTTCGATCCCCGGCAACGGCGTTTACGCTTTGTGTAATTCTTTTCTCTTTTGCTTTTACTTTCACCTTCTTATTTCGGGGTCTATGAGGTTCAACAATGATCCGATAAGTTTTCTTTAATTTTCTTTCTTTTTTGCAAAATCTCATATTGGAAGTAAACATAATATAATCTTGTTCCACGCAAAAAAAACCACAAATATTTAAAGAGAACACACCCCTTTAAATATGTTATATGCATTATGTAGGATAGAAAACTTTACAATTTTATTATATATAGGATAGAATAAGAGGCTAGTCATTTTTCCAAGTAAAATGAAACTTTAAAAAAAAAACAGCTGGAAAACCAAAAAAGAAAAAACCGAATTACTCTAGAATTTGTAATAATGTTTTCTCTTACAGAAAATAACAAGAACAAGAAAAGAATAATATCTCTTGAAATAACTAATGTAATGGGGTATTATCACTTTTAGCCTGCGCTAAAAACTATTTACATTCGGTATTAGAAAAAGTGTATAAAATTTGGAGTATAATTTTTGTATATAACATACAGAATGTATTTATATACAACAAAAAAATAGTATAATATATTTTTTTGGCTGTTATTTTGAGAGCGACTAGACAGTGTCATTTTCCTTAATGTAACTATAATGGTTTCCTTCCCAACAACAGAGAAAATCAATATCGTTTTTCAAGAAAATGAATTTTTTAGCTTCTTCATTTTTCCTTGAGCCGGAGGTCTATCGGAAACAACATCTCTACCTTTCACAAAGGTAAGGTAAGGTCTACATATACTCCACCCCTACTTTGTAGGATTACACTGGTTGTTGAATATTTTGGCTTCATACTGGCCATCATGTGTATTTTTGGAAAAAGCTAAAACTTTTGATTAGTAAAAACTATGCAACTGCCTTAACTCCAAACCAACTCATAACAACTGCTTAAACAATGTAGTAGCAATGAATATAGTGACAATAACCAAAAGATCAAATTTTGATATACAGATGCTGCATTAAGTAGTAGCTTAAGAGCTACTTATTTATTTTCCAAAATGGTGTACTTACATAAAATGCTCAAGCAAAAGTGTACAACTAGCTCATACTACAAAGAGTTTCCAAAAATTTCCCTTGTGACTTTCTTTCCTTTAGCACCCTTGGCTTGGCCATCATAATAAATAAATTACAAGTAGGCTAAAGTTTATATTTGAAATTTTTCTATAGTTGAAAAAAATGAATTGAGATTCCTATGCCCTTCCTATCAACTAACAATATAAACAGTGTGTTGTGGCATCTCTAAGATTTTGGCCCCCTATTTCAGAAGGAAAAAAAACATGGATATCTCCAGAAGACCATATGATGAGAACTTCATCCTGCTGAAAATCATATTTTGACAAGCTCGAGCATGCTGCTGCGTGTGTGCACCATTCATCATCTTGGTTCCTCTCGAAATTTCTTGCACAAAAGTTGCATTGAAATGATCTTGAGTTCACAGAACCGCTAGTTTTTGCTATCAAACTCGACATACCCCCACTTGGAACGGAGTATAAAATGCAAAGCCAAGATGAGTGAGTCGTTCAAGCCTATACTCGACCAATTGGAGAGAATGGTGGATTTAGTACAAAAGATGGGAATACTTGCTCAACTTTCTTGTGTACTTTCTGTTTCTTTTCCTCTCTAACTGCATTAAGCAAGCCTTTAATGTCATCTTGAACAAATACCCTCAATATGTTGGATTGCAAAGATTCTACGTTGTTCTCTTGTCCCACGGCAATTGAAGTTTCCATGGAATGCAAAATTGCAACACAAATAGAGAATGCCTGTAATGCAGATAACTGAGCATGGAAATCAACTGAATACTGTCCATCCTCCTTAAGCGTCATCGTCAATGCTGGAGCTTTATCCTTTCTTCCCTGTGTGCAGTTTAGAACCCAGGGGTAAGATAAGAACAATTGGGCATAGTATCTTAAAATTCGTCTAGAGAGTATAGTTAGGTAACATCGTTTTGGCTCGTAACCAATTTGATTTGCTTTCTAAAAACGCGTTTATGAGTTATAATGTTTGAATTCTAGAGAAAGTACAAGAGAGTAAGAGACGCATATATCCATAAAAGATGAAAGTACTAGTGAAGTCGAAATCTTTTATTTGAATGCTTGTACACAAATAAATTTCCATTTAAGCTGCCAACGAAATATACAATTAAGCAGCAGGTAAGAAGATTACCTGAAGGAAGAGTTCCAATGGCCGGTGACTCTCAAGCAGAGGACGGTTGTCATCAATATGAATATTTGGATTGCCAAATATGTGAAGCGGACATGCCATGTCCCAGCCACCACAGTCGCAACCTCCGCCCATCCTCCATCTATCCAACAAGGGGGAAGGGCCAGGACCTTCAGTTGTTGGAAGACCATGGTGTCCGGAAGGGATCACGACATTCACCTTGGCATCAGAAGTTCCAATTCTTGGCTCAAGCGGAGAGAGATCCAGTAAGTTTGGAAGTGGCTGATCATCATCCTTTGCATCTCCACTCCTAAATTTTAAACTCTCTCGCTTTTCAAACGGTACCTCTATAGTAATTGCTGCAACCTCAACCAGTGACTGCAGTTGTGCTACTCCTAAAGGGTAAGGAATTGATGAGTCAAGATGACCTTTGTCATGAGTATGGTTCGGTTGAAGTTTGAGATTTGTCTTTTCAGGTACCTCTTCGGCTCCAGATGAATTTTCATTGGACGCCTTTGGTGTATTAGTGACATCAGGAGAAGAACAACAACTATCTTGAGGAGAAACTTGCTTTCTTGAACGGGCCGTATCATACAAGACAAACTCAGTCACCATTGAGTTGTCACAATCTCCAGTTTTTTTAATGTCTGTACATAAATAACAGGAAACTTGCATCTGCCCGACCAACAAGGGTTCTCTAACACCATCTTTGGATCCCCATCCACTAGCATTGCTCTTTCTTTTGTGGTGAAGAGAATGAAAAGTGTACACCCAATTCAAGGTATTCTCCACTTTCCACGACTTCGCGACAAAACGATCTTCAGGAGACTCTACCGAAAACTCAAAAAAGGGCAATCCATTTTTCTTATCCAACCTGAGAAAGCCATGTAAATGAGCCGGCAAATTCTGCACATTCGAATTATGGATCTCTTTCTTGATAGGCTCAGGATCACAACCCAAAGGCTTCGGTATGCTTGAGAAATCATGCAATAGAGATTTATGAAATGCTCTGTCTCTACTAACATCAACTAGCTCATTCTTAATCTCCCGGTCAGGTTCGACATTATAACTCAATGGACTCTTCAGAGACTTTGATTTACCAAATGGATCAAACATCTTTCTGATAGGACTAAAACGGGATTTTTGGCTGCCGCTCCTAGAGCTATCACTTTCTGATCGAGCCGGTGAATGTGGTAGCGCTAATTTTGCAGACAAAGATTTGGGTAAAGGGACAGATGGATCCCTCTCCGTCAGTCTATTAACTTCACGCAGATGATCAACGACGGATTGAGACATTATGTTTGAATCCTGAGCTGACTGTCTTAGTGGAGTTTGAGCTCTTCTATTTTCTCTATCATCAGAGTTTATTAAACTTCCTGTCGAGCTATCTGATTGTACACCTCTCTCCGGAAGAGGACCTTTAAAGGAGGATCTATGTTTCTCTATGAGTAAATTATCATCGTGTGAACTACATAAAGCATCAAGAATGTCAAATGACACTGCAGAAGCATTGCCACCAGAGAACTCAATTTTTCTTCTTTCCTCGACAGCATCAATTTCCTTGACGCGCCTAACATCTTTAGAACTTTGATAGACAGAACCCCTCTTTAAGATTTCATTTCTTTCCAAATGTGATTTCCTTGATGGAACATTTTTGCAGGACACGCTACGATACTTATGAAAGCTTATCTCAGTGAATTCATCATCTACAGATAATACTTCTTTGCTGGATTTGGGAATTCCTTTGCTTTTTCTCCTTTCACCTTTTAGACGGTGTCGTGGAGATGGAAGCACAGTTGTAGGACTTCCATCTACTATACAATACTTGTCGAATTCCAACTCCATATCTAGTCATATCAATAGATCTACAACCTATCAAGAACAAAATAACAGGTCATTCACGGTAGAATAAAAAAGCTACTAACATAATGCCTTATCGTATTTCAAAACAAACAGCAACAAAATATAATTAATCACATAAAGTTTTGAACTTTATAGACTAACATCTTATAGGCCAATATTTGGATGAACTAAACCAATTGAAGATATCAAAAGCTTGGATTTTTACACTTCAAGATTCCAAATATACAACAACAAAAAACCCAATAAACTCCCACAAATGGGGTCTGGGAAGGGTAGTGTGTACGCAGACCTTACACTACCATGGGAGTTAGAGAGATTGTTTCCGAACGACCCTTGGCTCGAAAAGAAGACTAGGAAAAACAAAAGGTTCAGGATTCCAAATATGCATATATAAAACAAAAGGTTCAGGAATTAAGCAAACAACTAGATCTAAGAGAAGAACTGTAAACTAAGGAACTACAATGTCACCACATGTTTTACATGCAAACTTGAAAATATGGAAAAAAAAAGGAAGAAGAAAAATTCATACCCATTTCTTTAAATTGAAAAAAAGATGGCTGAGCAAATAATGAACTTCAACCAAAGAACCTTAACTTTCCTACCCTTAGATAAACAATTTGAAGATCTAATCTTTCATTTCTAGCAAATGCACAAATGCAAATGACCTAATGATACTTGAAAACAGAAAAAGAAACTAACTTTGTTCCAATTAACTGAAACCAATGTAACAAAACAAAGAAATCCCACAACCCCACTTAACCATGAAGCCCCAAATTTATTGTAAAAACACATCTTAAAACACTTGCATTCAAAGAAAATAAAAGGTACAACAACTGCTAATGAAAACAGTCCATTACCATTAATCATACCCCACTTGATCTTAGAGAATTGAAGCCAAAGAAAAAACCCGACAAATTGCAATCATTTCTTACAATATCTTGAGCTTAAAGTCTCATCCAAGAAAACAAATTTCATATTCATATATTCTCCAAAAGTGTAAAAGAAAAGATACCAAACCAAACTGCATGTTTTAAAGAGTATTCAGTTTCTTGTACTTAAAATCAAGAAAAGTACATGGGCTTAAAAATAACAAGAATTAACACCTACCCACCAAAAGTTAAGACCATATAATGAGTAAATGAAATAGGAACACAACAAAAGAAAAAGATTAATAAAAGAGAAAGCATGCCTTATAGAGATAGAGACTGGTTGAGTAAAAGGGGTAGTGGGGTATCAAATGTACTGAGTAAAACTCACTCTCTTCTCTCTCTTTCTCTTTCTCTCTCTCTCTCACACACAGTAGGAAGAAGAGGAGGGGTGAGAGACAGAAGAGCTGCCAAGCTGCTCTATATGTCCACTAAAAAAAAGCGAACTTTGACTCATCATCATATGCTTTCATGCTGTGTTTTTACTCTATGTTTCTATAGTCTGCCTTTTTCCATGTATTTTTTTATTCTCGGCTCACTGGTAGTATCTTTCTGCATATGTTATTATTACAATTCTATTATCTCATTTTATTTTTTTGTGCCGATTATCTATGGAAAATAATTTCTGTATCTTCAAATATAAGGTCCGTATACATATTGTTGTTGTTGTCTATAGTTTGCCTCTAGTTTTGGTTTTCCTTTGTTGTAGTGTGTGGCCTTTCTTTCACTTTCTTCAATGTTACTTTTTAGGACACTGTTTTTAGGCACATTCAAGATGGTGAATTTCCATAAATAACCTTGGAAAAGGACTACTGAATCTTGATTTAAGGGTAATCTTGGTAAAATAAGGAGGGGACAGACCAATTATTAATTGGAGGAATCACTGCACAAGGATTTTAATATCTTATGTTATTTTATTGGGAATAGCAGATACTGTTTTCTCTTGGCTCTTTCTTGCTGTAATAATTAAATAATTTTGTCCAAATATAATATGGGACAGGATTCTTATGATCAAGGTGATTACTGATTCCCAATTTATAATAATCTTTTTTTATATGGTGAATTGAATGTACGTAATAGATTTCAGATCCCTCCAAAAATGCAATTACATTAATGACCCTTGATTCTTGCATATATTTTGACAAGTTTGCCCCTCAATAAAAACAACAACATGAAGCCCAAGTTGGTAAATTCATCATTTGAATTTGTAGTGTTACATATATAATATATTAGACTGATTTAACAAGATATCATTGACCAAAAATATCAGCTTTAATTTGTGAATGATATATACGTATATAGTTTTGATTTGAAAAATAAATCATATTAGGTGCTAGAATAGTAAGCATAATTAGTATGTTTAATCATGTTTGTCCGCGGTAAAAGATAGTTCTAAGGTCTCGTTTGGTACGAAGGATAAGCGATAAATGAAAGATAGTTCTAAGGGCGAATTTGGTACAAGAGATAAGGGATAATTAATTTTGGATTAAATTTTAGATGAGTTTATCCCACATTTGATTGGGATAAAATCGTAGTATAACTAATTTTGGGATTAATTATTCCAGAATTATAATTTTTTTATCCTTATGAAAAAGCAGAATAACTAATTTCGAGATAATTAATCATGGGGTAATTTGTTTCTCAACCATATGATGACCCCTAAAGTGTAGAACTTGACGGTAGTAATTGTAGTATATAGTGTACTTGGGATTGAAAATTTGGTAGGAGAGGTCAACCTGATGCACGAAACATCTTGTATTTATGCAAGGTTCGGGAAGGGTAGTACCTTAAGAGGAGTAAAATATGTAGCCTATCCTGATACAAGTATCAGTAGCTGATTTGGCTCGAACTCGTGACCTATAGGTCACACAAAGAAGCGTAGTGCGCCTGGTGCAAATGGCTCTCTTTTTTCATGATATACCAATCAGAATGGAGGGTCCTTCCTACGTACATGATTGATAGAATCACTACGTAGAGGGCGACAACTTGATGCGGGAGAAGCATTCACAACCCTTCAACTTTACTTATAAGTCACACGGAAAACACCATATTATAACATCAAAAGTCTTAAGTCATTACTAATTATCATTAAAATGATATAAATTATTTTTTGAATAATTCATTCATTTCACTATCAACCATAAAATGGACTGGAAATTTTGAAGTTAATTTCCAGCAAAAAACTTTAATGGGGACAGGGACAATTGCAGGTAAACTGATAAAGATTTAATTGGGAAGTACTTTGGTGGATACTTTCCATAGATGGAACAATTTATTATTCTACAAATTGGCAACCTCTATAGTAGCTCAAGTGTTTTATTAGTTTACTAATTAGGTTGAATTTGTTTAAATTCAGCCTTTCTATATCTATACTATAGTAACTATACTATGGTATAGAAAAGAAAAATTAAATAAAATAATATGAGGTTATTTGATACTTGTTTCTCTGAAATCTTTAGTCAAAAAGTGTCTATTTGGTTTGGTAAAAAATTCAAATAGTTGTATGCAAATTATAAGTGTGGTCCAGTATACTTCATTGCCAAGTATGGATTGATGAAATAATAATGCTCCTCTACCTTGCCGTAAAAACTCTCTTCCTATTTATAGCAATTAATGCCTTTCTCTTACCTTTAATTTTTTATTCATTTTAATAGTTACGGTGTTCGAGTCAGTTTAGGCGCACATCAAATAATGCTACGAGGTAATTAATACCTCCTACCATCATAAATAATATTTCTTTCGGTATAAAATAAGTGATTTTTTTTATGTTTTCACACAGATTAAGAAATCTACCTTTTAACATTAATTAGCAATAGAATTAGAGCTGTCAATATGGGCGGGGCAGGGTTAGCCCAGCCTAGCCCACGCGGGCTTTTGCAATTGACGGGCCCATTATTTTTTAAAATATAATTTTATATTTTTCTTTAAGTTCTAACTTAAAAAAAGATAAATATTTAAAAGCGAAAAAAATCTTATTGGAAAAATTCCAGAAAACTTAATACTTATATTGTTCCAATATATCACAATAAACACTAGAAAGGTGAAAAACAAGACTATATTTTATTTACTAAAAGTCAAAACTCAAAACAAACTATTCAAGAGAACGTCCAAGTCGCTTATGAGATAGCCAACACATCATCTTCATCAATCACATTTGAATCTGCTTGTGAGAATGTTGTCTTAACATCTTCACTTTCACTTACATCTACAATTTGTATAAAATATTAGTTAGTTAAATATTAAAAATAATAAAAAATTTAAAACTAATTAACGTTTTAAGACTTTGATCTTTTAATATGATGAGCTTAATAAATTTTAAGCTTGGAATACTCTTCTTGATATTTTTTATGTCATATAATTTTAATTTTATATTTTATATATTCTAAATACATATTTTTATTAGGCCCACGATCTGGCCCAGTCCAACCTCAGTCAAGCCTCACGGGCCATGGGCTTTTTTGGGCTGGGGTTAAAAGCCTTGTTCATAAATGGGCTCAAATAATTCTAGCCCAGCCCTGCTAAATCACGCCCATATTGATGGCTCTAAATAGAATTGACCATATTAACCTTTACTATCCCACATAAACACTCCTAACACATATTCCAACATTATTTACTCCAAGGACAATGTAGAAAAAAAATAATTAATTCATTCTTGAAATATGAAAAAATCACTTATTTTTTACCACAAGAAAAATGCCAAAAAATCACTTATTTTGGACCGGAGGGAGTAGTTAATTTTATCCATCATTGCTTGGACAAATAAGAAGAAATCACTTAGCATTCATTTAGTATTAGGGATAAGGAATAATTAATCTCGGGGTTAAATTTAAGAAGAGTTTATCACATGTTTAATAAAGAAAAAATTACGTTATAACTAATTTCAGGATTAATTATCCCGGGATAACTTATTTTCAACCAAACGATTCCTTAATATATTTGTTCCACTAAGATTTGAATTTGAAAGGCGGAGTTATGATTCTCAATTTACTTCATCGATCAGTTTGGCTACATTATTGGATGCAGTATTTTCCTTTTACCTTATTAACCCTTTTTTTTTTTCCTTCTAATCTCTAGGTTTCCTTGTGTTAGGGATCTTGAGAAATGTGTGAGGGTAATTTGGTCAAAGAAAGTCAGAGGGTTAAGTGCAAGAGAAAGGAGAAAAAAGTAAATTCCCGGGTACATGTGATATGATTTCAGGCGGGAGGAAGGGATCTGAAATTGGTGGGTCAAATCGAAATCAAAGTATCATATGACCCGCCGACTCACCATTCTTACTCAAATTGACATTACTAACCCCATACTAAAAACACTTATCCCACTTTATTACGTGTTTGATTGAAGCACAAAGTATAAAAGAACTTTTTAAATTATTGATCTAAAATACATATTATAGATATTTCTATGGCTAAATATGTTACTCCTTTCGTTTCAATTTATGCGAACTTATTTGACTTGACACGAATTTTAGGAAAAATGAAGACTTTTGAAATTTGTGATGCTTAACAAGTCAAAAAGGAGCTCAGAGTATTTGTGTAGTTATAAAAATTTCTCATTAAGGGTAGAATTATAAATTTAAGTTAAATTATTTTTAAATTTAGAAATGGGTCATTCTTTTCTGAACGGACCAAAAAGGAAATAAGTTAACATAAACTGGAACAGGGGGAATATTAAGAATAAAAAAGAAAAATTAAAATTAAATTATTGCCAAATATAAAAAATAAATGTCATTCTGCAATGACAACAACAAAAACAACATCAGCAACCCAGTAAAATTTTACTAATGGGATCTGGGGAGGGTAGTTTGTACGCAGACCTTATCCCTACTCCGCAGGAGTAGTGAGACTGTTTTCGAAAGACCCTCGGCTCAAGACTAAGGAGAAAAGGAGACAATATTAGTATCACTAGAGAAATCATAGGAAAAGTAGGAACACCATAAAATCCAGAAAAAGATGCAAAGCAAAAGCGAAAGTGATGGCTAGTAAATAGGTCATGCACTCGAAAGCGAAAATAGTAAGAGACAACATTGTCACTACCTATCTTAGACAAAAAACCTTACCATACTAGTCCCACAATTGTACGAAGAAAGGCAATACTCAATTACATCCTAACCTATAACCCTAATACTCAACCTCCACATCTTCCTATCACGTGTCATGTCCTAGGAAATCTGAAGTCTTGCCATATCTTGACTGATCACTAAAGGCGGCTCAATAGAGTAGGTGAGTCCGGAACCTAATTAATTAATTTTTAAACATAAAATACATATTTAATGTTTAAAAAAAATAATTTTTCTACCTATTTTGCAGTATAATACTGCAAACTATTAAAAAAATATTAAATGATATTTCGTAGTTCAGTACTGCGAATTGTAATTCGCAGTACTGAACTACGAAATGCCTCTTTAAAATTCCGTCGTCTCCTTCCCCACAGACAAAGACGCCATTAAACTACTTAACAAAAAAATTCTGGTCCCCCACTACCCCTACGATGAAAAAAAAAATATTCCGGTCCCACCCGTCCCATAAAGAGTAAGGAGTGTAGGTCTCACACTCAAAAGAAGCTTTGGATTTCGTGTT
>MU763529.1:85023-124864 GCA_026770625.1 Nicotiana glauca | reverse complement strand
ACCAATTAACACAAAAATGCAACAAAATTCCTAAAAATTGTAAAATCATTTTATTTGAAACTTTTGGAATAATTTTCTTAGGGCAAAAATCATGTACTCACAGCTGCCCCTCTTTGCCCGGAAACACGAAGAGTTTTCGTGCAAAGACAAGTGAGCGGAACTGAGAGATTTTTGCCCATTCGCATATTCCGTGTGAAGCATTTTTTAAAGAGTTGACTGCGCCCTACTTCAGAGGTTGACTACATATCTCGGGCTAAACAGGAATCAGGTCAGTGTAGTTCAGGAGTGTCTGGTAGCTGGGACTACCAGGAGCTGTGATTTCACTGTTGTTGTTGCTGTTACTGCTTGCTGACCCCCTTATTACACCATGGTAAAAAAAACTAGCTTAAGCTATGATTTATGAGTTACAAAAGATCCTATCTATGTCTTCAAACTTGCTCTTGTGTTGCTTTGAACTTTTATCTTGTATTCCTCCAATGGAATTCTTGTTGTTGCCTTGGCGATATTTTGCCATTCCTCCTGATGTTGCTTGACTACTACGATTTGAAATATGTGTCCATTTTTCAGGTGGGCTCCTGCTTGCGATGCTTGAAAAGTATTCCCTTGTTCTCCAGGTGGGCTCCTGTTTGCAATGCTTGAAGATGTATTCCCTTGTTCTCCAGATGGGCTCCTGCTTGCAATGCTTGAACATGTATTCCCTTGTTCTCCAGGTGGGCTCCTGATTGCAACGCTTAAAAATGTATTGCCTTGTTCTCCAGGTGGGCTCCTGATTGCAACGCTTAAAAATATATTCCTTTATTCTCCAGGTGGGCTCTTGATTGCACTGCTTGAAAATGTATTCCCTTGTTCTCCAGGTGGGCTCTTGATTGTGATAAAAATAGAAAAACAAAGAAAATTTTCCTCCCCAGTATGGTGACTGGACATATCATGTTATCTGATGTTAAGATTAAAGGCTAAACTTTGGATTGTACTTCCCTTGTTTTTCAGGTGGGTGCCTGCTTGAAAAGATATTCCCTTGTTCTTCAGGTGGGCTCCTGCTTGCTGAAATTTTTGAAAAAGATATTCCCTTGTTCTTCAAGTGGGCTCCTGCTTGTTGACTTTGAAAAATATTTCCTTGTTCTCCAGGTGGGCTCCTGCTTGCAATTATTTGAAAAAGTATTTCCTTGTTCTCCAGGTGGGTGCCTGATTGTGACAAAAATAGACAAACAAAGAAAATTTTTCTGCCCCAGTATGGTGACTGGGCATATTATGTTAGCAGATATTAAAATTAAAGGCTAAAATTTGGATTATACTTCCCTTGTTTTCCAGGTGGGTGCCTGCTTACTGCCTTTGAAAAAATATTCCCTTGTTCTTCAGGTGGGCTCCTGCTTGTTGACTTTGAAAGATATCCCCTTGTTCTTCAGGTGGGCTCCTGCTTGCTGACTTTAAAAAGATATTCCCTTATTCTTCAGGTGGGCTCCTGCTTGCAACAAACATACAAAATGAAGAAAATTTCTGCCCCAGTTTGATAACTGGGCGCGTTATGTTACCGAATATTACACTTGAAAGATAAAACTTGCATTATACTTCCCTTATTCTTTAGGTGGGTGCTTGACTGCTTAACTTTGAAATGTATTCCCTTGTTTTCCAGGTGGGCTCCTGCTTGCTAACTTTGGAAAGCATTCCCTTGTTATCCAGGTGGGTGCCTGACGGCTTCAACTGTAAAATGTATTCCCTTGTTTTCTAGGTGGGCGCCTAATTGCTAAAACTTGAAATGTATTACCTTGTTCTCCAGGTGGGCGCCTGATCGCGATGCTTAAAATGTATTCCCTTATTCTTCAGGTGGGTGCCTGCTTGCTGAATTTTGGAAAGTATTCCCTTGTTATCCAGGTGGGCTCCTGTTTGCTGAATTTTGAAAAAATATTCCCTTGTTCTTCAGGTGGGCTCCTGCTTGCAACAACTATACAAAACGAAGAAAATTTCTGCCCCAGTTTGATAACTGGACGTGTTGTGTTACCGAATATTAAACTTGAAAGATAAAACTTGCATTATACTTCCCTTATTCTTCAGGTGGGTGCCTGATTGCTTAACTTTGAAATGTATTCCCTTGTTTTCCAGGTGGGCTCCTGCTTGCTATCTTTGGAAAGCATTCCCTTGTTATCCAGGTGGGGGCCTGACGGCTTCAACTTTGAAATGTATTCCCTTGTTATCCAGGTGGGTGTCTGACGGCTTCAACTTTGAAATGTATTCCCTTGTTATCCAGGTGAGTGCCTGACTATTCGGGTCCTGCATTTCTTTAAGGAGGATTTCTCCGAAACATCTGCCCCTGTTTCAATCAAAGAAAATCTTGTCAGTTTTAAATGTGGTCGTTGGTTTGTGTCCTTGAACTTTAATGATGATTGCTCTTTCACTTCCCATGATAACTGATTTCCACTTGAATTCCCTGCCTGTCTACTGACTATCCCTTTTTTCCCTACCGTCCTTGTCACAGAAAATACCTCTTTTCTGTTCAAACCCGCATTCCTTACGGCCTGACATTTACCAATTCCTTGTTTTCATGAATCAAAGTGTATGTTGCTCTTTCTTGACGGATCCCATTAGCTCCGATCTTGAAGTCTATTGTTCCTTCACTTTCCATGATAACTAACTTCCAACCGAGGAATTTGTTTATTTATTGGTTAACCACTTTCTTTGTTACCCTTGACATAGAGAATATCTCCGATCCGTTCATCACCCCTTCTATCTTTGTTGCATTGTTCATGAATTGATATGTACTAAACCCTTGTATTCCAAATGAATTTTCAAAGCATGTCAATTGCCACCCCCTCAAGGTGTATATTGTTCTTTCTTGACCTAACCATTGGCCCTGACTTTGCTCCTTCACTTGTCATGATAACTAATTTCATTTGGAGACTTCAATTGTTCCTTGACTGACCACTTCCTTTATCAAAATATGCCTCTCCTCCGTTCTAACCCCATACTTTTATTTGTTGTATTGCTCCTGAATTGACACTTACCAACCTTTTTGTCTCCCATGAACCCCAAAGCATTTTAATTGTTACCAACTTCAGTGCACATGTTGCCCTTTTTTGATTTAAACCACCGGCCTTGCCCTTGAGGTCTATTGCTCCATCGCTAGCCATGACAACTTCGATTTCTTTTTCGTAAGATCTTGATTGTCACTGGTGTACCACTCTTTATTCAATCCTATCACGGGAAATTCTTTTGATCTGTTCACCCTCGCCCTTCATCTGTTGTGTTGTCCATGAATTGATGTATACCAAGTCTTTGTATTTCACAAGTACTTCCTAAGCATGTTAATTGTTGCCAACTCAATCATGTCTGTTATTTCCTGACTTATGACAATTTGATGTGCTGGCCAGATCCCATTGTGTGCAATTGGAAAGCTTGGTGGCAAATTTTGAAGTCATTTCTCATTTGTTATGACCAGATAGACTCAAGCAAAGGGAAAGACAAAGTGGGAAGAATAGAGTGAAGGAGAATGGTAAGAGACGATTCCTAACAAGAAACCTACAGAGTAGAACACCATCAGATGTAGATACCGACCCTAGCGACCTTGACATGCACCTGCAGCCTATTCTATATAGCAAATCTGATGCTCAGCTCTTGTTGCAATTTTCACCGTGAAACTGGTCTTCGATGCTCCATTTACCCGATCTGGTTCATAATCCTTAGTCGACTTGTGGTGCCCATAGGATTTTCACCATCAAGCCTCTCTCATTTTGATTTTCTCTCAACTCACTGTTGGCTTACGGTGCCTGTGAAGGTTTTCACCAATAAGACTCTCATTTTGATTTCTCTCATCTTGGGGTCCCGTGGTGGTTCTCATCGTCATGACTTTCTAATTCTTCATTTTCCTTTGTTTGGACTGGAGTGTTGCCCTTGATGTGATTCACCTTTGCTCGCTTGACTCGGCATTTTTTGACGATTGATCGGAAAGTCTTTCTTTGGACCGTAATGTGGCTTTTGGATAGGATTTAGAAAGAAGGGTATAAAGGCTCAAAATAATTCAACGTGGGTTCAAACTACAACTTTCAGAATCATTTTCTTGCAACAACCACAATTTTTGCCCCAGTTTCCTTCTTGGGGATTCTTGGATTTTTCTTTTGTTATGACTGGACATCAGTGAGGCTACCTACGTACCCTTTCGGGATCAAGTCAAACGTAGTTCAGGCAACTACATTTGTTGTTGCGATGTTTTCCTTCCTTCCACTCTTCTTTTTTCATTTTTTTTTCTTTTCTTTTCTTTTCTTTTCTCTTTTCTTTTCTTTTCTTCTTTTTCATTTCTTTTTTTTCTTCTCTTTCTTTTCTTTTCTTCTTTCCTTTTTTTTCTTCTTCTTTTTCTTTTCTTATTTTTCTCTTGTCTTTTCTTTCTTTTCTTTTCTTTTCTTTTCTTTTCTTCTTTTCACTGTTTTTCTCTTATTTTTCCACTTACTTTCCCATTCAATCCTCGAGTTTTGTTGTTGATTCCGAAAGAAGGATATGAAAGAAAATCTAATAAGGCTCAAAGGGATAACAAAGGATAAAGTATTTGGATAGCAGAACAAAATGCCTTCATCATTTCAATCTTCAACACATACCAAGAACAAACTACACAGTTAAACACCTTTTGATTGATTCACATATTTGCCTTCTGTGTTTGTCGATTCCTAGTGCCATTAGACAACAATCTCGGTACCACGAATGGTCCCTTTAGACTTGGGGCATTCTTGCCTTTGGCTTTAAACCGATGAGGCACGATGCATTTTCACAGTATTTTTTTATGTTTTATTTTCCCCCAGTTTCACTTGATTCAGGCTTCAAAGTATTCTAATATGTCTTTATTTCTTCCGAGTACCCTTACATCTTCAACATTGTTTCATTGCTAAACTGACTTTTAAACAACTAGGCCGAGAATTATGTGTGCATGTCATGTCACCAAAATCAGCATGAAAAGAATTGTAAAATTATTAGAAATGAAGTGACTAGAAATGTCAGGAAACAGAGAATTGTATTAGACTGATGGGTTGAAACAACAAAACGAACAGACTAGACTAGAATTACAAACCTAGACGGCACTAAAACAAGCTATTATTACTAAACAAAGCAAAGTGGAAAGATAGAAGGATTTGACTCCCAAGATAGTATCCGAATTACAACCCTGAAATAACCCGGACCTTTAGAAATGAGACCAAAATAAGCCACCAAAACTCCACTCTGGGTGATCGAGAGATGGAGAATCTTCCCAATTACCACGCCCAGTATTTTAGCCACTGAGTTTCACATCAATATTGCCAAGACCATTATTGACTTTAATCAACATATTCCCAAGATAAATCGCATGCTCCTTGCCATTGACATTGACCACAATTACTCCTTCTTGAATCATTCTTTCTATTTCCCTTTTCAAAGATCGACATTCTTCAATGCTATTCCCCTGGACATTAGAGTGGTACATGCATCGAATAGTAAGATCAAAGCTTTTCGCATTTGGGTTTGGAGTATATCCAATGAGCGGCTTAATCAGGCCGAGATGTTTTAACTTTTCAAACAAGCTTGTGTAATATTCGCCAATGGGCGTGAAATTATCTTTTTGTTTCCCTCCATGCCTCAGTTTTCTAGGATTGTTGTATGCTTGAAAGGGCTGTGAAGATACACGAGATTTTTGGGCTGCTGGTGCCTGCTTCAGGGAGTGACTTGGTGGTGGGACAAATGGCCGGATGTTATTTCGTAGATGGGGTGGCTTACGTGGAATTTGGGGACGTTCACGGGGTCGGTATTGTGGTTGAAAGCGTTTAGCAAGAACGACCACCGAACTCTGTCGTCGGCGAGGGCTATGACCCGATGGTTGGACAAAAGATTGGGTGTTTTTTGGGGAATAAATTTGGAGTTGGTTTTGAGGTTGAACAAGTTTGGCAAGAACAATTATCGGACCTTGTTGTGGATGAGGCTTAGCAACATCATTTCGGTTAATGGCAGGACCATCTCGAACAACCTGCTTGTTCCACTTGAGCCAAAAATCCTTAAAGCTCTCATTAGGCTTCGTTTCCGTCTGAGATAGGGAAGGGCAATTTGGGACAATGTCTTTATTGTACTGAAAATGTCGCACAAAATCTTGAGCCATGTCACCCAATATAAGCCATTTGCCAACATCATGACAATTATACCATTCTAAAGCTTCCCCAGTCAAGCTCTTACTGAAGTATGCCATTAACAAATCATCTTTATCCCCGATACCTCTCATTTCATCGCAATAGACCCTCAGGTGAGTTACCGGATCTCCAATCCCATCGTACAAGTTAAATTTTGGCAATTTGAACCCCGCGGGCAAGCGAATGTCGGGGAACACAGAAGATTCTTGATAGGACATGTTACCATGGTCTCCCATTCTTGGCATGTTTTTTAAGGATTGTTCTTTCGGCTTTATGGCTATTTCATCTTGCCCTACTTTTCCTGTGACTTTTTCACTTCCGGTATGAAGCTCATCCCGAGGGTTCTTCTCGTATTCATTGTCGGGGGTGGTAGATATGACAGGAAACATTGGTGGTGGCGGGGGTGGTGCCTTCCCAGTCATCCAGGCTTGATACATATCTTCCATGTGTCGTCTTAACATGCGCATCTCTTCACTCAACCCATTATCAATCAACTGAGGTCGGGCACCGATATTAATAAACTCAGTTATGTTGTCGTTCGTCATTGCCTTTTGTCCTTATGTTGCAACGAGGGATTACCGTTTTAAAACCACAAACCAACAACCTTTCTGGAATAACAAAACGAAGCCACCATGTTAGCATTAGAGTATTTAGCTTATTGATTTTTTTTCTTTCTTTCTTATTTTTCCACTATTTTCTTTTCTTTTTGCCTTTTTGTAGTTTTTCTTTTTTTTTCTTTTCTTTTTGTTATGGTTGAATCCTATGTGGATTGCCTATGTATCATGACCCCGCATGAATCAGACCGAGCGTAGTTCTTGCAAATTAATGCAAAAATAAAGAGATTTTTTTTTTGGATTTTTCAAATTTGTTTTTCTTTAAATGGAAATTACAGAAGCAGATTCCAACTCCAAACTCGATGATTAAAACTAGATCAAGAGTACATCAAAGCTTCACATCTTGGGACATGTGGGGCATCACTCGGCATCGCCACAGGCTTCCGCAAGACTGAGAAGGTTTCAATGTCAACTGAGACTATTTTTAACAACAACTGGCCATGTAACGGCTTATTTTGACAAAGTGGCTATTTTTGCAAAATTTTTGTTTAAGAGGATACACACTCGATGATCAAAATTTCTCATCCTGGGGCCCGTGGGGCATCACTCAGCATCGCCACAGGCCTGCGCAAGACTGAGAAGGTTTCGATGTCATTTGTTACTATTTTAGCAAAACCCGGCCATGTAATGGCTTATTTGACAAAGTATATATTTTTGTAAAAGTTGTTAAATGACCAAACTTGATTTTGCGGATATGGCCTTTCGTCACTTCTGAAAGGGGGATTTTATGGTTGTGCCCCCAAACTATTTAAAATTGACTCAGGGTGGCTGTTCTTGCAAAAACAGCCTTCTGGCGTCCTTTTGAGAGATATTCGGCTTATTTTAAAACAATAATAGCGTCACCTGACTTATTTATAACGAAAACTAAAATTTGACGTTTTTGGCTATTTTTGAAAAAGGAGTGGTTGGACCCGATGAGGGTTGCCTACGTATCCTACACGTGGTGAGAATCAAACCAGCGTAGTTCGGGCCGATTGGCCAAAAATCAAAATTATTTTTGACCACAATATTTTTCAGATATTTTCTATTATTTTTTTTCAATTTTCTTTCATTTTTTCAAAAATCCGGCAGCATTTCGGTATTATTTGGTCATTGGTTTTTCAAACAAATGATTACCCTCACTCAATCCTAACATTGCTATTTTTCACAATTTTCTCTCATTGTATACAAGCCGGTCAACAAGCGAAGCCGAGCAAATAAATGCAAGTAACACGTAATATGCATCAGGATGGTCATTTCAATTCGGGTCACCTGTCCTAGACGGACCCAACCCCTGTGTTGAGTCCCCAAAGTCAAAATGTACGTGATGCAAATAAGCATCCTACTAGGGATCCGGCATGAGTTTATTGTTCTTCTAGGTTTAAACCCTAGGTTTATTGGTCTAGACCTGGCTTACCCGAGCGGACAACTCGGGCCGAGGGGGAGGCAGCGTACCGGGGATACAGAAGCTCGCCCGGCTTTGCAACTTATCCAAACCTCGTTCTAAATTGGGAAAAAGACTCTAACAGAAGAGAAGTTACACGAAGTGCACCCTTCTCAATGATGTAGAAGACTCAGAAAGAGGGAGGGATTCATGACAGTTTATATACAATTCAACAAATATTAAAGCGGTAAATATTTAGCACGTAAGGCATGGAACATGTATCAAAATCAAATAAAGCCAAATACAACAACTTAACTGAGCTCGAATTCTTGAACCTTGAACCGAAATTCTGGGTTCTTTGTCCCCAGTAGAGTGGCCAGAGCTGTCACACCTCCTTTTTTCGAAGCATTAGGCTTAGGCTTTACAACACCCTGGGGAAGAGTATAATAAAAAAGGAATTTTTCCACTTAAAGGACAATCGAAACGGGATTCGTTTTACTTAAGATTCACAGTCGCCACTTGGGAGATTTATGGTGTCCCAAGTCACCGGTTTGAATCCCGAATCAAGGAAAGGGTTTGACTCTGTTTAACAGTCGCGAACTAGAAATCCGGGTAAGGAATTCTGTTAACCCGGGAGAAGGTGTTAGGCATTCCCGAGTTCCGTGGTTCTAGCACGGTCGCTCAACTATTATATTTGGCTAAAATTTAATTTTTTTTATACATATTACCCTACTTGTGCAATTTTAGAATTAATTACCGTTTTTTTGTCAATTATTTTATTTAAGAAAGTGAACGTCATTTAAGAACATGTTTTCGGATCACGTCACATGAAATGCACCCGGATCCTCGACACATTCTTATTCAACGTTTTCGGATTTGGATTTGGGTTTCATGAAAGGCACACCCGTATTTAGGAAGGTAATTTAATTAAAACGCGCTTAAAGTGACTAACGTGTTATTATTTTTTAGGAAGGCCGTGAAATTCGTTAAATGGCCCGTCCCGAATACTAACTATTTTGAATTAAATAATTAATGAGGGCCCCACAATTATGTATTTGATTTGGCGAGGCTCGTCTCATTTATTTTTAAAGGGAAGTCCTAAAGCAAACTACCATTTTCTATTTTTGTTATTTGTCTCTAAAGGCCAATTAATCCACTAATATAAACTTGGATCTCGAATTCAAGTCCGGATTTAAACAAAATGAAAGACCTTTTAGCTCGAACCTGCTACCTAATTCAAAACCCGATTTTTATATTTATGGTTTAATTTCCATGTTCCTAATGTAATTTCAGCATAAAATAATTCATAGTGACTTTGGGCCTCAGGAGGTTTGGCCCAGTAATAAGAATCGTGCTGCAGTTCATTTTAAGAAGCAAATTTGCTATGGGCCTTGGCCCAGCTGAAGCTACATAATCTTTCACAATAAATGGTTATGCTTCCTTAGTCCTAACACTGCTATTTTTATATTTTTTCACTTATTGTATATAAACCGGTCAACATGCATAACCGAGCAAAATAAAGGCAAGTAGCACGTAATATGCATCAGGATGGTCATTTCAATTCGGATCACCTGTCCTAGATGGACCCAACCCCTGTGTTGAGTCCCCTAAGTCAAAATGCACGTGATGCAAATAAGCGTCCTACTAGGTATCCGGCATGAGTTTATTGTTCATCTAGGTTTAAACCCTAGGTTTATTGGTCTAGACCTGGCTTACCCGAGTGGACAACTCGAGCCGAGAGGGAGGCAGCGTACCGGGGATACAGGACAATCAAAACGAGATTCATTTTATTAAAAATCAGAGTGTCCACTTGGGAGATTTATGGTGTCCCAAGTCACTGGTTTGAATCCCGAATCCAGGAAAAGTTTTGACTCAGTTTAAAGTCCGCTAACCAGAAATTCGAGTAAGAAATTCTATTAACCCGAGAGAAGGTATTAGGCATTCCCGAGTTCTGTTGTTCTAGCACGGTCACTCCACTGTTATATCTGGCTTAATTATTTGATTTTATACAATTATGAACCAATGTGCAAATTTTAACTTTTAACCGCTTTTATTCAAATTTTAAAGAAAGTTGAACGTCGTTTAAAATGTGTCTTTGGATCATGCCACATGAAATACACCTGTAATCCTGAACACATTTTATTCAATGTTTTGGAATTTAATTTGGGTCACATGAAATGCACACCCGAGTTTAAGAAGGTAAAATTATTAAATGACGCGCCTAAAAGCAACTAACGCGTTGTTAACTTTGCGAGGGCCATGAAAATTAGCTAAATGGCACGCCTCGAGTTCTAAATATTTTAAAGATCTAATTAAAGAGGGCCACACAATTGTCATTTTGGTTTGGCGTGGCGTACCTCAATTATAATTTTAAGGGAAGTTTCAAACTACATTATTGAGGGCCATAACTACATTTGCTAAGTATGGCACACCTCACTTTCTGAATAGATTCTCAAAAGAAAATACCAAGGGAACTTGTAACTGAACCTACATTTATATTTGAGAGAGCTAGGGGACAGTTTATTTCCGCAAAGTCTTAAACCTGGCCCAACATGAGGTCCAACAGTTCAAAGAAAACATCCTGGGGGAAACCACATAGCGAATTTTGCAGCAGGCCCTCATCTTGGCTCAAGCGAAGGAGGCCCAAATGTCCCTGAAGCATCGCCCAGATTAAAGAGTGCATAGGTATCCTCTTTGAATCTAATCAACAACAGATTACCATTTAGATGTAACAAAAACGTAATGACAGGAGTATCTACATATCACAACATCGTGAACACCATCAACAGTTGAATTAATGATTATTGACATTAAAGACTTGATTTGAACTAAATAGATAATTATTTCAAACACTTTTAGTTTCCAACAATTTCAAGCACTAATTAGCGAAATACTGTAAGTAGGTATCTATTAGAACTTGAAAACTAAATGAAAATGTTATTTGTCGAACCTTTACACTCAAATTGAAATGACAAGCATCTCACCATTCATGCTAACTATAACCTGGCTCATCCAGATACTGATACTTCATACATTGCAACAACTTATAGAAATTTCCCACTTAGTCGTGCTTCCTTGCTACTTGACCAACTAATTTTAAATGTTCTTCTCAGTAATAACAATTATAAGTGTTCCTATATACATCAATCAACAATGATATAACTAGCTAACCTTACAAACACATACTACTTCCACATCTTAACCAGTGTCTATCACGACATTCCACACATGTTTAATAATCAACATAATGAACCGCCAGTCAATAATACTACATCACTCCATGTCCAAAAACATAATAGTAAGAGACATAGGCAAATTAAATTGAATCAGATGACTTTAAAATGCAAAAAAAAATTAAAAAAAAAACACACGATTATATTATTACAAGTCTTGATTTGAGTACACCACTACAGTTCCACTCTTTTTCACACATTAGAAGGTGAGATGAATACCTGAAAAAGTAAAATGATATTGAAATGAGAAAAAACAGCAGCAAACAACCCACATCCAACCAGTTTCAAACCCAGAGAATGAAGTTATTAACCAAGCTAATCGACTCCAAACCCAGCAATCGAAATTTGAACCAGAAATGAACCAAAACACTTAGACACCGACTGATTCAAACCATTTTAAGTCTCAATTACTCAGAATTCAACACAGAAAGGATATCACATGAGTTTCTAAGAGTTTTCTTTCAATAAAACAGTAGAACTTTTTATATCTTTAGCCGTCTAAGCCTTCAGGGATTTTTGCTCTCTAATCCTTGCCTTGAAAGGCAAGTTTAATGTGCCTTTATAGGCAAGCCAAGTAGGCAGAATCAGGTTTTGATTTTTACTTTTATGCCCTTTTTGAATTTTTATTAATGCTTAGATATCCCTAGATTTATGACTTTCTACCCAAGTTAACCCCCCCCCCCCCAAACTCTGAAATTCTCCTAAAGCCCCTACTAGAGACTTCTGAAATCAGTTGGGAAAGATTCCCCGACCTAGAGTTCCTAAAGCGCCCTCCCAATCCCCTATTTTTACCTTGTTAACCAAACAATGCTTGGGCTAAAAACAAACGGGCCAGTCTAAAGTTCAGGTATCTCTCAGAAAATAAATGGTGAAAAAAAACAAAGGCCCAAGGATCGAATCCAAAGAAACCAAGTAATTCAATCAAACAAGTTTAAGCTATCTATTAGCAATTAAGACCTAAACAAGTAGATTCAAACACCTCTACTTAACGATTCTTAACAGACACAAATCAAAACAAAAACAATAAAATAATTTCAATCTGCCAAGGAAACTAATATGAACTATCCTAATATTACTGTTATGTGAAATTAATCTACTAGGCAATCAAACAAACGAAAATACGAAGCAAGAACAGAAATGGGGGAAAATAAGATAAAATGAAGGCAAACGAGGAACAAGAAAGAGAACGGAAAGAGTACCTCAAAATCGAACGAACACAGCCCACTAAAACCCTGACCTACTCCGATTCGATTAAAAACAGGTATTAACTATATGTTCTCGACGAGAACAAATGATCAATACTCATTTCAAACCCCATCACCTGAAGGTTTAATAGACTCGCCTTTTCTTTAAATTCAAATTCAAGAAAAGATGAATTCGGTGAGGATTTATGAAGCAACGGTGATGGGTTGGGGCTAAGGGGAGGGTAATGGTTGCATGAGTGAAATTTGGGGTTAAACAGAGGTTGCGCCGCCACCGGAGAGGTTGTGGCGGCGCTAGGGTTTTGCTCTTTAAATGATTATTTGAGGGATTTTAGGGGGCTTTGAGGGTAATATAGTGGAGATCTGGAAAGAGGAGGGTGAGGTGGTGATTTGGTGTAAATCTGGTGGCGATTGGATTGCGGCGCAACCATCAATAGTGGTGGGAAATCCCAGCGGCTTCTAAGGTTTCTCTGAGGTCTCTGGATTTTGGAACAGGACTGAGGGAGATAATGAGAGGGGGGTGAGAGGGTTAGGACAGTTATATACTAAATGACCCAGGGTTCTGAACCATTAGATCAAGCAACCTAGACGGCTAGGATTAATTTGCCATGAAACGGCGTCGTTTGTTTGAGAGAAAGCAATGGACCGGGTTGGGCATTTGGGCTTGGTGATCCGGTCTTAAGAGGGGAAAGGTTTGGGCTGGATGTTTAATTTAAAACTGGCCCAATTTCCTCTTCTTTCCATTTTAATCCCTTTTACCTTTCAATTTTTCTCTTCTTTTTTTTTTTCAAAATTAATATAATTCCTAAATCAATTCTTAGAAACTAATTAACTCAAGAAAATCACTAATTAAACTTAAATGATAGTTAACTCATTTAATTAAAAACAAATTAAAGGAAAAGCTACTTAAACATAAGAGTTAAAATTAAAAGTGCAACTTAAGCTACTTTTTGTGATTTTTCCATTTTATAACTAATTTTCTAATTAATCCAAGAATGTTAAATTGGATCCTAAATGAAAATTCATATATTTTTAGTATTTTCCATAAATTAAATAAAAATAAAAATGCACAGATAAATGCAAACAATTAACAAAATGTGTCACAAAAATCCCCAAAATTGCTAATAATGAAAGAAGTTATTTTGTTTTGAATCTATGGGAGTAATTCATATAGGGAAAAAATCACGTCCTCACACTCCCATCCGATAGGGAAAGTTTCTGGTTTGGTGCCCGTTTTTTGCTTTCTCTTTTGCCGTGGCAATGACTACTATGACTTTCAATGCTTGATCAAATTCCCCATCATCAAATCTTCCAGAGCAGGCCATGTCTTATTGCTCAAATCTAGTAAAGTCAACCCCACATTTGCCTTTATTTTTTATTTTTCATCGTCAACTTGCCTACTTGCCTTTTCGTGACCTTGGATCAACAAAAGTGGTGCTTGTTCCATTTGTTGAGAAGATGCTTTTACTTCCGAGGGATCTTGGATTATTTGCATGACTCGCCATTACAAATCAACAAGTCGACCACCTTTAACTAGATTTTATTGTAAAACAACAAGCATGTTAGAATAAACACAATTATTTTAATTTTAAAAGTATCATAACGGGGAATGCGCACATGATCCCTTCATTACTTAAGCATATCAATCCATGGTTTAGGTATGAACACATGGGATAATATTTAAGTATATCTAAAGTTTTTCTAGTATATTTAGAGTATTCCATTTCCTAAGCTTGGGATTATTGTGAGGCTAAAATTTTATGGAATTTATTTGTGGAAATAGAGTAGGTTTTAACTAATAAATAGTGAAGCACTTATACGACAATTATCCGAAGAAATAGGAAGTGAAATTTGATTAAAAGACTATGGTATCGGGCCCGTATTTTGGTTCCGGCGCCCGGTACAAGTCTTATATATGATTTAAGCGCTTTCTATAAAGTTTGGATAAAAACGGACGTTGTATGACGTGTTTAGGACTTAAAAATGGGAATTTGATGTTTTATGAAAATTTGGAGGAAAATAATGAGTTTTGAGTCTTGATTCAATATTTATGATGTTATTTATGCAATTTGATCGCGCGAGTAAGTCTGTAGGATGTTTTTGAGGTTGTGTGCATATTTGGTTAGGAGCCCCGAGGGCTCGAGTGAGTTTTTGGATAGGCATCGGAGTACATTTTGAACTTTGAAAAATATTTGGCCTTCAGTTCTGGTATCTTCGGATTTGCGAAGACAGTTCTCGCAAATGTGAGCCCTTGATCGTAAATGCGACGGACAGGGAACTGTACTTAGTTCACAAATGCGACCAGGAGGTTCGCAAATGCGATGCTGGGCTTTTCGCAAATGTGATATTTTCAGTCGCAAATGCGAAACCCTCCCATTTTGCTTGAGTTCGCAAATGCGAACATTTTTCTCGCATTTCCCATTCCAAATCAATTGTAAGTTAATTCCTACTCAATTCCTTCAATCATTAATATCATTTAACATGCTTTCAACTTAAAATCAAGGATTTTCATGGGTGAAATTGGGGGTTTTGGGGTAGAACCTAGGTTTTTCAAAAATTAGGGATATGGACCTCAATTTGAGGTCCGATTTCAAAATAAATCATATATTTGGGTTCGTGATGGAATGGGTAATCGGATTTTGGTTCAAACCTCGGGTTTTGACCACGTTGGCCTGAGGGGCATTTTGGTCATTTTACCTAAACTTGCGTCTTAGCTATAAATTATATAGTAGAATTAGTTGCTTGAGATGTTATTTACGAGATGTAATTGAAATGAATAGATTTGGGCCATTTGGATTCGGATACTCGTGGCAAAAAAGTAATTTCAAGTTGATTTTTGGAGCCGGTTGAGGT
Source organism: Nicotiana glauca (assembly GCA_026770625.1). NCBI lineage: Eukaryota > Viridiplantae > Streptophyta > Magnoliopsida > Solanales > Solanaceae > Nicotiana > Nicotiana glauca. The sequence continues at coordinate 109,468 of MU763529.1, read as the reverse complement.
AAGTGGCTTGTCTAACCTTGTGTGGGGTACCTTTCCCTTTAGTATATGATATTTGGTAATTGAAATGCCTTGTGCATGAGGTGACGAGCACGTACTTGAGCTAATTGTTGAAAACTCGATTTTTACTTAAGATATTGAGATTGTGTTTTTTTTCAAATTTGCTTTATTCTACTTGCAATTATAACCTATGTTAGATTAGAAAAACATGTTTGGTTGGATCAAATTGCCTATTTGCTTAAGTTTCCTGGACTGTACTACGTGAAGCATGTTAAGCTAGTACTACCTGTTGCTTGTATTTTTGTGCTTCATTTCTGAAAATCTTCTGGTTGTAGTTGCGCATTTACATTGGGATTACAGATGTGGGATTCCGGTAGCTCCCCCTTGTTTGCTTACTTTGGGACTACGGCTTAGATTCTCGGTAGATCTCCCTGCACTTTTACTTTGGGACTACAGGTTAGATTCCCAATAGATACCCCCGCACATTGATAGTTCGACTATGGGACAGTATCCTAGGAGATCCTTCAGATATTCTCATATGATGAACTACGGGACAGTATCCCGGGAGCTCCTCGGACAGTTGATGAAATGGACTACAGGACGGTATCTTGGGAGATCCTCGTTATTGGTACTGATAATGAGCTATTTCACTTTGTGCTTACCTTATTTTTTGCGTGTTATTGTTGCTTCGTATAACTTGTCTTACTTCATAATTTTATTAGTTATTCCTGTTTAATTTTACGCTTTTATAAGGTTTAATATTATATTTTATCTCAGTTGGGCCCTGACCTTCCTCGTCACTACCCAACCGAGGTTAGGCTTGGCACTTACTAAGTACCGCTGTGGTGTACTCATGCCCTTCATGCACATATTTTTCTTGTGCAGATCTAGGTACCCTCACTCAGGCGCACTATCCTTGAGGCAGGGAGAGCTACGGAGACTTCGAGGTACATCTGTAGCGTCCACAGAACGAAGAGTCTCCTTCTTACTATATCTTGTAGCGTTTAGACTACTTTCGTACTTTGATGTAGACTTTTCTATAGTTTAGAGCAGTGTATTACATTTCTATTTATCCTGTGCTTCCCGTGAGTTTCTGGGTTTTGGGGTGATACTGTAGACTTCCGCGTTTGAGTTGTATATGCCAAGTGACACTTATATACAGTTTTCCTTCTATTTTTTCTTAGTTTAATTAATTGTTCTACAAGTTATATTATTTCTGCATTGTTAGACTTACCTAGTCGTAGGGAGTAGGTGTCATCACGACATGATCATGAACAAGATCCCTTTGGAGTTACGTCTGTGGTGGAATGATTTAGGAAGCAAAGGGCAAGATGAAGTTAAGAAATATTTGAAAGGGCTTACCGGTTTGCTAGAAATTGTGCCTCGGGGAGATATTATCAGAGCATTAGTGACGTGTTGTGACCCGGCACACAATGTGTTCCATTTCTCAGACTTTGAGCTTACCCCAACATAAGAAGAAATGACTGGGTATATCGGGAAAGATGAGGTTCCTTTAAAAGACAAATATTTAGTGGCCCCAAGAATTATAGTTGTGCACAGATTTTTAGACTCTCTGAAGATACGTAGGACAGTTCACAACGCAGATCTGGAAAATGGCTTTTGTACTCCACACTTCATATACCATAGATATGGTCATATTGGGGGGTTGAACAATCCAGAAAGCAAGATATATAGTAATGAAAACCGCCAAAAATGGGAAGAGCATAGGCGTGTCGCTTTCATGGTGTTTTTTCTGGGGCTGGTGATATTTCCAAGGAAAGATGGAAACATTGACATAAAAATAGCCAGGGTCGTCAGTAATTTAATGACTCAAGACAAAAGCACTCTTGCACCTATGATACTAGCCGATATTTTTCGCGCTCTTACGGCCTGTAAAGCCGAGAAAGACTTCTTCGAGGAATGCAATCTACTGCTGCAAATGTGGATGACCGAGCACCTGTGCCATCGCCCTCAATTTTTGAGCTATGGGTCTCCAGAAAAAAAATGCATAGAAGAATTCTACACGAGGATTAAATCGGTCAGTTTGCTAGAAGGATTTACGGGTTCGACAACATACTTTCGATCACTTACTGCTAGTCAAATAGATTGGACGCTTGGATGGCTACCTGTTAATGAAATTATATACATGCCAGCGGCAAAGCCGCATATCCTCTTGATGGGTCTCAAAAGCATTCAACCCTTTGCCCCATATCGGGTTTTGAGGCAGCTTGGAAGATGTCAGATAGTGCCGAAGGATGGTGATCTTAGTAGTCAGGTAGTTGAGATTAGTCTTGAAGGACAATTCCCAGAAGCAAAAGTCCGCCAAATTTGGAATGAATGCCAATACTTGAAGTCAGACACTTGCGTAAAGGATTTGGACAAAGGAGAAGTATCGCCCGAGTACTCTGCTTGGTATAGGCGAGAATGTGAGCATGAAAGGCTAGCTAAAAGACCTCATATCCAGGAGTTTGCTGAATCATCGAGAGAACAATAGGCTTGGCTAACCAAAGAGAATGAGTATAGGGCAAAAATAAGCGAGCTGGAAAAACAAGTCCAAAATCTGAAATTTAACAATAGTATGCAAGCAGCGGCTGATGAGGGCGAGAAAAAGAAATTGGCCAGAAAAAATGAAGCCTTGCGAGCACAAATCCAGAAAATGAAGATATCGGCAGAGAACCCTGTTAGGAATGCCAAAGACGCAAAGCTTATAGACAATCTAAGGCAAAAAGTAAATGATTACAGTTTTGACCTTAACAAAGCAGAAAAGGAACTAGCTGGGGTTCAAAGACAGTTGGCTAAAAATGCAGAAGAACGAGCCCGCATGATTCAACAGCTAAAAGAAGAACATGACAGTAAGGTCGCCAGACTAAGGAAAAGGGTCATTACCGCAGAACATAAAATAAGCAATCAAGAAAAAGAGTTTAAAGTTGAAAGGGAACATTGCTATACAACTTTAGCACAATTAGAAATGGATCTAGAACAACTTCAGGAGAGAAATCAGCAGACTCTGAAGGCCAGGGTCGAACAGATAGGGCGGTTACTTCAGGAAAAAGGCATAATTAGAGTAAGAATCTTAGCTATTGCTCACCACATCACCAGAAAATGCCAAATGTGCGAGAATATGACTCAGTCTACCTTCTTTGCCTCAGTAATTATATTTGTGAAACAGCTAATGAGTGACCTGGAGAGAATTCAAAGGGAACTTTCATATAGGCCCGCGGCGAGAACGAACGATGTCCCGCGGGCACCAGGAGCTTTAAAGTATTCATGAGTCTGTATTTCATTGTGTCAGTTGCTTGAGTCTGTATTTTCATTTTTAGTCAGTCTGCATTTCATTATTAAGAAGTCTGTAGTTTTGTTTATCATTGAGAATATGTCGTTGTAATAGGTGTGTTTGCTATTAATAAAATTTAAAATTCCAAAAATTGTAGTTGTTATTTTTACATTTATTTGGTTAAAGAAAGATCACGATATATAGGCGATTTTCATAGGACCCGATCATAGCAATGTGAGAAACAGAATAAAAAGGCGGGTAATAAAAGAAAGAAAAGAAAAAAAAAGAAGGGAGATCCGCAATAAAAATAAAAGAGCCAGGAGAAATCAAATAAAAGGCAAAGAATAAAAGAAAGGTTATAGTTGAGAATAAATAAAGTCGGGATGATGCATGTGGCCGAGCAAAATTGTCTAAGTGCATCCATACTCCAAACGTGTGATTATTCGATTGATAATGCCTTAACCACTAATAACGTTGTTGTTGTTAATAAGTACATACAGGTGTTTTAGCTAGCTGGCATTCTAGCAACTCATTCATATAATACCCGCTCCAAAGATATGTAAAAAATGATCAGCCAAGAGATCGAAGCAACCATTGTTGACCCAGTTCGGGAGGAAGAAATAACGGATGTTAACGCTATGAAAGAAGAAATGTACAAGCTGAAACAACAAATGACCGAAATGTACCAGGGCTGGGCAAAAGGACAACCCTTACCTACTTATCCTGCTAATCCCGCCTATGTCCCACCACCAGTTCAATCACAAGATCCTCCTACTGTAAATTCTTCCCTGGCCTACCCTACATATCCACCATATTATGCAACCACTTCTCAAATATCACCACCTCATCCACCACCAAAACAAATCCCACCACCACCACTAGTTGCTCCTGTGTACGTAGCTCCTCCACCCGCCATGTTACATAAATCTTCAAGTGAACCTCTGTTCCACACTCAAGAAAACCATTACTATCCACCTGAACCCACTTTTAGACCTGATGAGCCATACCCTTACACTCCTCTCATTGATATATCTAAAGAAGAGAAACCACCTAAGAACCCCGAGCAGGAGGAAATGATTCGCAAAGTAAAAAGTCTGGAACAATCGTTCCGAAACATGCAAGGTCTTGGAGGGCAAGTAAGTGTGGCTTATAAAGACCTGTGCCTGTTTTCAGAAGTCCAATTGCCCGTGGGTTTTAAATTTCCAAAGTTTGATCTTTATGATGGTCATGGTGACCCCGTGGCCCATTTGAGGGGATTTTGTAGTAAAATGAGGGGTGCTGGAGGAAAAGATGAATTACTAATGGCATACTTCAGCCAGAGCCTCAGTGGGTCAGCCTTAGAGTTGTATACCAGGCAAGATCACACCCGATGGTATACATGAGATGACTTAGCCCAAGCCTTTGCAAATCATTTTCAGTATAATCTGGAGATTGTTCCCGATCGTCTCTCCTTGACCAAGATTGAAAAGAAACTTGGGGAGAGTTTTAGAGAATATGGATTTCGATGGAGAGAACAAGCCGCGAAGGTCGATCTACCTATGAAAGAGGGTGAGATGGTGGATTATTTTTTGCAGGCTTTAGAGCCTACCTATTAGGGCATCTAGTGTCAGCGGTGGGGAAAACTTTAAATGAAGTTGTCAAGATGGGAAGCATGGTAGAAGAGGGTTTTAAGTCAAATATACCACTCAAGCCATCCAGACTGGCACTGGAGGGGTTTTGGGAAAGAAGAAGAAAGAAGAAGTTGCTGTGGTGGAATCTAGGACATGGTCCAAGGGTCCTTCACCCTATTATCACCAACCCCGTCCATATCATCAACCATACCCACATACACCATATGGCCCATCACAACCTTACTATCCACCCTCCGTTCCCCATTTCTCAGTTCACTATGCCTAAACTTATCCTCAACCTCAGGCACCCTGGCGTGCACCTACTCCCCATAACACTTATCACACCCAAAATGCATACCCACCTCCCAAAACATACAGAAACCCCGGTGGAACTGGTTTCTGCCCAAACCCTGCTGCTAAAAATGACAGATTGCTAAAGAAAAAGACTTTCACTCTGTTAGGTGAATCTTATATTAGCTTGTTCCACAGGTTGAGGCAAATTGGAATGTTAAACCCCATTGAACCAAAAATACCAAACCCTCCCCCGAGGAACTTGGACCATTCAGTCAATTGTGAATACTGCTCAAGAGCACCAGGACATGATACGGAGAAATGTTGGCATCTGAAAACTGCTATTTAGGAACTTATTGATACCAGGAGAATTGAAGTACAGGCTCCAGAAACTCCCAATATCACGCAGAATCCATTACCAACTCATCATGAGGCTCACATGATCGAGTTAGTACAGAGGGGAGAACATAAGAAGCAATCGCAAACGGTGATGATGATTAAAGCAAGTGAAAGTAAAGCAAATGAGAAATCAATCGGTGGGAAAGCATTGGTTGCAGTGGAACAGGTAGTCAATGAGCCAGTGTTGATAGTAAAGCCATAACCTGTTAAAGTGACAATACCAGGAGCAATTGTTAAGCCCTTGTTGGTTGTAAAGGGTGCTCAAACAGAACCGGTCATCATTAAACCGGTAACTCAGTTGCATGTGGTAAATGCAAAAGCTGTTCCATGGAATTATTATGGAGTGACTGTTATGTACCGAGGAAAAGAAGTGAAAGAGGAAGTATGCGAAACGCATGGGTTGACTAGATCATGGAGGTGTTTTGCCCCTGAGGAATTGAGAAAAGTTAAAACAGCTAGGGATAATCCGGCACCGGTGAAAAAAGCTGTTACTGAGGAGGAAGCTGAAGAATTTTTTAGAAAAATGAAGGCACAGGACTATTCAATCGTGGAACAATTAAGGAAAGCGCCGGCATAGATCTCACTATTGTCTTTACTGATCCATTTGGATGAACATCGTCGGGCGCTGATGAAAATTTTAAATGAAGCGCATGTGCCAGAGAAGATTACTGTGAATCATCTTGAGAAGATTGCAAACAAAATTTTTGAGGTCAACAGGGAAAGATTCTCTGATGATGAGTTGCCATTAGAAGGGACCGAGCATAACAAAGCCCTGTACCTCACAGTAAAATGTGAGGATTCCGTGGTGACCCGGGTGTTAATTGATAATGGGTCTAGTGCCAATATTTTCCCTTTATCCACTCTAGAAAAGTTGAAGGTTGATAATGAAAGAATTCATAAGAATAGTATCTGTGTACGGGGATTTGACGGTGGAGGGAAGAATACAGTGGGAGATATTATGCTGAAGCTTACAATAGGGCCTGTGGAATTCACGATGGAGTTCCAAGTGCTTGATGTTGCTGTTTCTTATAATCTTTTACTGGGTCGACCATGGATTCACGCTGCAAAACCTGTACCATCTACGCTGCATCAGATGGTCAAATTTGAATGGGATCGTCAGGAGATCGTGGTCCATGGGGAGGACAATTCTTGCAATGCTATTACACCTTTTGAGGAAGTTGAAGATGATAAGGGCCCGTAGGTGTACCAAGTTGTAGATACAGTGCCAGTCGCTAATGTCCCGAAAGGGGAATATGTTCCTGTGCCTAAGGTGGCTGCCGCATCTGTTATGGTGGCAACAAAAATGTTAAGGAATGGATTTCTGCCCGAAAAAGGTTTGGGAGCTTCACTACAGGGCATTACACAGCCCGTGTCTCTTCCTGGTAATATTGATACTTTCGAGTTAGGTTTCAAACCCACTGCTGCCGACATAAGGAGAGCCAGAAAAATGAAAAAGAGAGTGTGGACCCTTCCTAAACCTATCCCTTGCCTCTCCCGTTCTTTTGTCCGGTCTGGTACTAAAAGGCACCCAGCAACAGTAATGCCCAGCTCTGTGATGATAAAACCTAACCAGGAATTAATCGAAAGGTTTGAAAGGTTGTTTGATGAAGTGAATATGGTGGAAGCAGGTGAAGGTCCGAGCAACATTGATGTACAGTTCGTGGGATCTCAGGCTAATCTTAATAACTGAGAAGCTACTCCTCTTCCAACTCGGAAGGAATCGTGGTAGTTAGTTTTTGATTTTCTTTTGAGTATTAAATCTGGATTATTTCCAAGGTTGTAATTCGGATTTCTATGTTCCGTCCATTTGGATGAGTCAAACCTTGTTATCTTACAAATTTCAATGAAATGCAATTTCTTTCTCTTTTCATTCCTTATAGCCTTTATTTTTGTCTTTCTTTTCTCTTTCTTGTACAGTCCATTTTATGCTGATTTCAATGATGTGTCATGCATGGGGAGTTCCCAGCCTAGTCTTGATAACCAATGTGAAATATTAATACAAGAAATTGAATGTGATTATGAGGCGGAGTATGATGATGAGGAAGCAGTGGAAGAAATCAGTAAAGAATTAAGTCAGTTTGAGGAAAAACCCAAACCTAACTTGAATGACACTGAGGCAATCAATCTAGGGGATCAGGAAAATATGCGGGAAACAAAAATAAGTGTTCATTTGGAAGCTCCGCTCAGGGAAGAAATGATCAAGTTATTGTTTGAATAAAAAGATGTCTTTGCATGGTCATACGATGATATGCCGGGTTTAAGTTCTGATCTGGTGGTCCACAAATTGCCCACTTATTTGGAATGCCCTCCTATCAAGCAGAAGTTGAGGAAATTTAAGACAGACATCAGTATGAAAATCAAAGAAGAAGTCAATAAGCAGTTTGAGGCGAAGGTCATGCGGGTTACCCGATATCCCACCTGGTTAGCTAATGTCGTGCCTGTGCCAAAGAAAGATGGAAAGACCAGAGTGTGTGTTGACTATCGTGATCTCAATAAGGTGAGCCCAAAAGACAACTTCCCACTGCCAAACATTCATATATTGATTGATAATTGTGCCAAGCATGAGATTGGATCTTTCGTGGATTGTTATGCGGGATATCACCATATTTTGATGGACAAAGAAGATGCTGAAAAGACAACATTCATCATACCTTGGGGGACATACTGTTACAGGGTTATGCCGTTTGGGCTAAAGAAAGCAGGGGCAACATACATGAGGGCGATGACCACCATATTCCATGATATGATACATCAGGAAATTGAAGTCTATGTGGATGATTTAATTATAAAGTCAAGAAAACAGTGTGATCATGTTAAAGACTTGAGGAAGTTTTTCCAGAGGCTTCGCAGGTACAATCTCAAACTCAATCCCGCAAAGTGTGCTTTTGGAGTACCGTCAGGGAAGTTGTTGGGGTTTGTGGTAAGCCAACGTGGTATTGAATTAGACCCGTCCAAAACCAAAGCCATCCAGTAATTGCCTCCACCAAAGAGTAAGAAAGAAGTGATGAGTTTGCTCGGCAGGTTGAATTATATCAGCAGGTTTATTGCCCAGCTTACAGCAACTTGCGAGCCTATCTTTAAGCTGTTGAAGAAAGATGTTGCAGTCAAGTGGACAGATGAATGTCAGGAAACAGTTGACAAAATTAAGGAATATTTGGCTAGTCCACCAGTATTGGTTCCACCAGAACCGGGAAGACCCTTGATCCTTTATCTAACAGTATTGGATAATTCTTTTGGCTGTGTACTGGGGCAGCATGATGTTACAGGAAAGAAAGAGCAGGCAATTTACTACCTAAGCAAAACGTTCACATCTTATGAGGTAAAATACACTCAACTGGAGAGGACATGCTATGCTTTGACCTGGGTAGAGCAGAAGTTGAAACATTATTTGTCAGCATATACCACTTATCTCATCTCACGGTTGGATCCATTGAAGTATATTTTTCAGAAGCCCATGCCCACAGGGAGGCTTGCTAAATGGCAAATCTTGCTTATGGAATTCGATATTGTCTATGAGACCCGTACTGCGATGAAAGCACAAGCAGTGGCTGATCACCTAGAGGAGAATCCAATTGATGATGAATATGAACCACTGAAAACATATTTTCCTGATGAGGAGGCAATGCATATTGAGGAATCGGAACAAGATGAAAAACCTGGTTAGAAGTTGTTCTTTGATGGGGCTGCCAATAATAAAGGCGTTGGGATATGAGCGGTACTTATTTCAGAAAAAGGGCAATATTACCCTGTTACAGCTCAGCTTCGCTTTTACTGCACCAATAACATGGCTGAATACGAGGCATGTATTTTGGGATTGAGGATGGCTATAGATATGGGTGTACAAGAGATCTTGGTCATGGGTGACTCGGATCTTTTGGTGCACCAAATTCAAGGAGAATGGGAGACACGAGACTTAAAGCTCATACCTTACCGGCAATGTTTGCATGAACTATGCCAACAATTTCAGTCAATAGATTTCAAGCACATTCCAAGGATTCATAATGAAGTTGCTGACGCTTTGGCCACTTTGGCGTGGATGTTGCATCATCCAGATAAGGCTTATGTGGACCCATTGCAGATTCAGGTCCGAGATCAGCATGCCTATTGTAACATGGTGGAGGAAGAGCTTGATGGAGAGCCGTGGTTTCATGATATCAAAGAATACCTCAGAATGGGAGTATATCCAGTACATGCCACAGGAGACCAAAAGAGAGCCATTAGACGCTTGGGAACCGGATTTTTCTTCAGTGGAGGGGTTTTGTATAAAAGAACTCCAGATCTTGGTTTGTTGAGGTGTACGGATGCTAAACAAGCTACAACAATCATGACCGAGGTACATGCGGGAGTTTGTTGACCTCATATAAGTAGGTATATGTTGGCAAAGAAAATTCTCCGAGTAGGTTATTACTGGCTTACTATGGAATGAGACTGTATCAGTTTTGTATGCAAGTGTCATCAGTGTCAAGTACATGGAGATTTGATTCATTCTCCTCCATCTGAGCTGCACGTAATGTCAGCACCATGGCCTTTTGTTGCTTGGGGAATGGATGTCATTGGGCCAATTGAGCCAGCAGCATCTAATGGGCACATGTTTATTCTGGTAGCCATTGATTATTTTACTAAGTGGGTTGAGGTGAAAACTTTCAAATCAGTGACCAAGAAGGCAGTGGTTGATTTTGTGCATGCAAATATCATTTGCCAGTTCGGAATTCCAAAGGTAATTATCACTGATAATGGTGCCAATCTCAACAGTCATCTGATGGCAGAGACATGTCAGAAGTTTAAAATCACACACCACAATTCCACACCATATCGTCCTAAGGTGAACGGAGCAGTTGAGGCAGCTAATAAGAACATCAAGAAAACCACTACTGTTCGCACTTCGATAGGGGTGACTCCTTATTCATTTGTGCACAGTACGGAGGCAGTGATACCTGCAAAAGTTGAAATATCCTCCCTTCATATTATTGTGGAGGCAAAAATTGATGATGATGAGTGGGTCAAAGCCCGTTTAGAACAATTGAGCTTGATTGATAAAAAGAGATTGGCAGCAGTATGTCATGGATAGTTGTACCAACGGAGAATGGCAAGGGCTTATAACAAGAAAGTGCGTTCGCGGAAATTTGAAGTAGGACAATTGGTATTAAGGCGTATTTTACCTCATTGGGCTGAAGCAAAAGGAAAGTTTGCCCCCAACTGCTAAGGACCGTTTGTTGTAACACGAGTGTTGTCCAATGGTGTATTGTATCTAACAAATGTGGAAGGGAAATGTGTAGAAATGGCTATCAATTCTAATGCAGTCAAGAGATATTATGTATGATTTCTTTATCTTTATGTACTTGATTGTATTTGACATGTTTCGAGATTGAAATGATGAAGGCATTTTGTTCTGCAATCCAAACAATGTATCTTTTGTTATCCCTTTGAGCCTTATTATTATATTTTCTTTCGTATCCCTCTTTCGGAATAAACAACAAAACTCGAGGATTGAACGGGAAAATCAAGTGGAGAAACAAGAAAAGTGGAGAAGAAGAAAAGAAGAAAAGAAAAAGAAAAGAGAAGAAAAGAAAAGAAAAGAAAACAAGAAAAGAAAAGAAGAAAAGAAAGAAAAAGAAAGAAAAAGAAAGAAGAAGAAAATAAAAGAAAAGAAAGAAAAGGAAGAAAAGAAAGAAAAGAAAAAAAAAAGAGAAAAGAAAAAAAAAGAAGAAGAATGGAAGGAAGGAAACATCGCAACAATGAAGCGATTTTATGACCTGAACTACGTTTGACTTGATCCCAAAAGGTACGTAGGCAGCCTCACTGAGGTTCAGTCACAACCAAAGAAAAATCAAGAATCCCCAAGAATGAAACTGGGGCAGAAGTTGTGGTTGTTATGAAAGATATGATTCCGAAAGTTGTAATATTTTGAGCCTTTATACCCTTCTTTCTAAACCCATCCAAAAGCCACATTACGGTCCAAAGAAAGACTTTCTGATCAATTTTTAGAAATGTCAATACAAGCAGGTAAGGTGATTCATGTTGTGGACAACACTCTGGTGCCAGAAGAAAGAGATTGAAAATGAGAAAGTCTTATTGGTGAAAACCCTTGCGGGCACTATAAGGCGATGTGAGTTGAGAGAAATGAAAATAAGAGAGTCTTATTGGTGAAAACCCTCACGGGCACCGTAAGGCGAAGTGAGTTTGAGAGATTTAAAAAATGAGAGAGTCTTATTGGTGAAAACCCTCACGGGCACCGTAAGGCGAAAGTGAGTTTTTCAGATGGGCAAATGAAGAAAGTATGTGGTTGAAAGGTGTTTGAAACATGGAAAAACAAGCAAGGTTTGGGTTTTGGTGAAAGCCGGGTTGTGAAAGTATGGAGCAGCAAATGTGGTAATTGACAGTTGATTGGTTGGACAGACTAGGCTGGTTTATATTAGCGAATCTTTCTTTGATTAAAACAGGGGCAGAAAGAATTTTTCTTTGTAAGCAGGAGCCCACCTGGATAACAAGAGAATAATTTTCCAAAGTCAAAAGTAGGAACCCACCTGGATAACAAGGGAATACTTTCCAAAGTTAGCAAGCAGGAGCCCACCTGAAGAATAAAGGAATACATTCCAAGTGCAGCAGCCAGGCACTCACCTGAAGAATAAGGGAAGTATAATGCAAGTCCTATCTTTCAAGTTAACATTCAGTAACACAACTCGCCCAGTTATCAAACTGGGGCAGAAAATTTTTCTTGTTTTGTATGGTTGTTGTAAGCAGGAGCCCACCTGAAGAACAAGAGAATATTTTTCAAAATCAGCAAGCAGGAGCCCACCTGGAAAACAAAGGAATATCTTTTCAAATGCAGTAAGCAGGAGCTAACCTGAAGAACAATGGGAATATCTTTTCAAATGAAGCAAGCAAGCACCCACCTGAAAAACAAGCGAAGTACAATCTAAATTTTAGTTTTAATTTTAATATCTGATAACACGATATGCCTAATCACCATACTGGGGCAGAAAATTTTCTTTGTTTGTCTGTTTTGTTGTAAGCAGGAGCCCACCTGGAGAACAAGGGAATACATTTTAAGCACCGCAATCAGGATCCCACCTGGAGAACAAGGGAATACATTTTCAAGCATCGCAAGCAGGAACCCACCTGGAAAACAAGGGAATACCTTTTTGCAAGAAGGAGTCCACTGAAGAATGGACACATATTTCAAATTATATTAGTCAATCAACGTCAGGAGGAATGGCAAAACATCACTAAGGCAACAGCCAGAATTCCATTGGAAGAACATAAGATGCAAGTTCAAGGCAACACAATGTGCAAGTTTGAAGGCATAGATAGGATTTCTTGTAACTCATGGAGCATATCTTAGGCTAGCTTCTTTTTATCTTTACATGGTGTAATAAGGGGGTCAGCAAGCAGTAACAGCAGCAACAACAGTGAAATCATAGCTCCTGGTAGTCCCAGCTACTAAACACTCCTGAACTACACTGACCTGATTCCTGTTTAGCCCAGGATAAGTAGGCAACCTCTGAAGCAGGGTGCGGTCAACTCTTTCAAAAATGCTTCACATGGAATATGCGAATGGGCAAAATATCTCAATTCCGCTCACTTGTCTTTGCACGAAAACTCTTCGTGTTTCCGAGTAAAGAGGGGCAGCTGTGAGCACGTGATTTTTGCCCTAAGTAAATTATTCCTAAAACAAAATCCAAACAAAATTATTTTTCTTTATTTTTACAAATTTTATTGATATTTGTTGCATTTTTGTGTTAATTAGTTGCATAATAATATTAAAAATAAAAAATATGCATATGCATTAGGATTTTTAATTTCACAATTTTAGTATTAGCTCATTTTGGAACAATTTAAGGAAAAATCAAAAAATAGCATTTTATTGTTTTAATTGTGAATTGCTATAAAATAGTTATTAAATAGATTTTAGGATTTAATTAGTTTTAGTTTAATTGTGGTTTAATCTCACAATTTAATAAAATCAGAAAAAATAATATACAAATCTGAAAAATAAAAAATATACAAAAAAATAAAAATACAATACAAATATAATGTGATTAAAAAAAACAAGAAAAGTAAATAAAAGATAAGAGGAAGGAAAAGGGCTGTTAAATAAATTGGGCCATTTTCCCAAGCCCAAATCAGTGCTACACGCCCAAGCCCAAACCCTTGATCCGGTCTGCCCATTAGTATATAACCAAACGACGCCGTTTAGAATCATTAAATCTCAGCCCTTGATCACCTCAGATCCAACGGTCACAGCCTGATCCCTCATAAACTAAACGGCACCGTTTGAGTGCCAAGAGAATCTTAGCCGTTAAATTTGTTTAATCCAATGACTGTGATTAATTAATACTATTTAATATGTATAGATACAAAAATCAAAACCTAAACACTGGTATTCCTCTTCGTCTTCCCCTTTCCCTAGCCGCCCTATTCTACCGCCGACCCCGCCGGAACCCTCGCCGGCGGGAAACACCACCTACGCCAAAACCTACCAACTTTGCACCCCAAAATCCTTTCCTCATCCTCTTTCCACCCCTCTACTTGTCTGCCTTCGAATATTACTCAATCTCCTCAAATATTAAATCTTGTATCGACGGAACCCTAACTCCGGCGAACGATACCTCACCCAAATCAATCCAAAATAACACCCCAGCACCTTCTTTCCTTCCTCTACGCAACCCTTGGGGTCTTGAGTCTCAATCTAACCGGAGTGGCTCAAATATGGGTCTAAAAATTTTCCATTGAGTTAGAATTTCACAAAAAATGCCGTGAAACCCTCCTCTTCTTTTATGAAGAATCTTGGTACCTAGATAGACGGTCAAGTGGCCGAAAAAAGCTATGTTCTTCAATCCTCTTCTTTATTTCTGTCTTAAGTGTCTGTTATTTTGCATGTGATTGTTTCTTTATGATTTTATATTTTAATTAATTTTTGTTTAGTTAATAGTTTATTTTCTATTTTAAAATAGTATTTTTAGGATTAAAATATGATACTATTAGGTTTGAATAATAATTAGTATAGATTCTGATTAATTTTGGTTAAGTAAATAAATTTAATATAAAAAATTAGTAGTTAATTGGATTTTTATGATTGACAGTGTGATTTTAATTGTTCATGTTATTAATTTCTGATATTAGTACGGTTTTGATTGGTTATAGCTATTAAATTTCTAATTAGTAGTTAATTAGATTTATTAATTTCTGATTAATTGTGATAATTAGGATTATGAATTGGTTAGTTAAAATCCGGCAATTAGGGGTAGGGGAAACAGTAATTATAGAAGTAAAGGGAGGGATATTTTGGGTAAAATAAAAGGTCTAATGGTAGTTATAATATAACTCTAGGGGCTATATGGGTATAGGAAAAGGGTAATTTGGTAGATTTTGAAGTGAAGTGAGGGTAGATAAGAAATTACACTAGATTGGAATGTTCTAGATTGGGGTATTAGTATAATTCTTAATAAATAAGTGTAGCCAATTGTATTACAAGTTAAAAATAAGAGGTTTAAAAGAAATAAAAAAGGGTCTAATGAGCAAATACGAAATCTGAAATAGTACCTTAGAATTTTTCTATAAATAGGCATACATTTTACTTGTTGAAGAAGTTTTTGAAATCTGAAAATTTTTCCCAAGCAATTTCTGCCTTCTTAGATCCAAATTCAAAATTCAACATTTCAAAAAACTCGAAAAACACTAGAAAACCTCCAAAAACTCTACTGTTACATTAAAAAATTTCAAGTTCAAGTACGATTTTAGCTGTTAAGTTCATATTTCTAGTCCTGAAAATTCCAGAAGCTATTGGTTGCTATTTTCGAGTGAATTTGGTTCATTTCAAGTTGTTTGCTGGTTGTTTGCTTATTGTGATGGAGTAGTGTGATCAATTTGACATTGCTGAAAGCTGATTTATCAAGTTTAATTTGGATTTTGTTTCAAAAGCATCTTTGAGTTTAAATTTGGTTTAAATCCTGCTGTGATCTGTTGATAATCTGTTGTTGATACTCTGCTGATCAATTCTTCTTCTTCGTCCAAATTTCAATATCAGGTAGATCTTCGAATCTTATGAACTATTGAAGAACTGATGTAGTTTGAGCTGAGGAAATGCAATAATGAAGCTTCGTTTGAAATACTGCTTGAAGTTGCCTTCTAGAATTATTTTGTTTGTGTTTGATTTTAATGCATAGGACAGCCTGTTAATTGAAGTTTGAATCCGTTGTATAATTAGATTGTGCTAGATTGTATAAACTGTTATTTCTCAGGTTCATATGATTGAAACAAGTTAAAATTAGTTAGAGTTAATTGTTTGTTTCTGTATGTTTTGAGGTAGTGTCAAGTATAATTAATTCTTAAGGTTCCATTTAGGTTATTAGACTGAATGTATCTCTTTCCATGCCAATGAGAGTGACGTATTCAATAAGGTTGAGCTTGAGCTAATTTGAGTCAAATCTGATAAAACAATTAACATGTCCAAATTGACTCTCATTCGTACTTGATAACTGAAATTTTACATTGTTCCAATAAATTGATCGGTGGTTGACATGTTGATTACCTTTAGGGTTGGAATTAGTTCAAAACAATTAGTTTGCTTTGTGATTATTAATGTCCAGAAATTTACGTGTAATTAGGTAGTGAGTAGTTAATGTTTCAATTTAAATAAGTAACTACAGTTTTCCTTTTGTTTTAATTGTTGAAATTCTTTGAATAATTTGAAACCAGCTCAGTAGATGTTTGTTCGTGTTTGATTTGAAATTTGGTTAGATTGGACTTAGCAGCCCATTTTCCGTACATGTAAACGTTATGACTTGGGTTATGAAACGCCTAGAGTCAGTTAGATAGAGTTGTACGTTCGTCCTTTTTCTAATATTAATTAACTAAGTTTTTTTAGAGATGAACAATAGTAGAGAATATAGTTCATTTGAGGATATCCTTAAATAAAACGAGACGAGCCTCGCCGAATGAAACACATAAATTGTGGGGCCCTTGATAAATACAAAATAAAAATACTTAGACCTCGAGATGAGCCGTTTATCGAATTTCACGGTCTTCCCCAAATATAATAACACACTAGCCCTTTAGGCACGATTTAATAATCTTACCGTCTTAAAAACGGGTGCACATTTATGTGACCCAAATCCAAATTTCAACGGAGTCAAAATGTATTGACAATCATGGGTGCACTGGTGCGATGTGATTCGAAATACATTTTCACGACGTTGCAATTTTTATTAAAATAATAATAAAAGCGATTAAAAACTAAAATTGCACATAGGCTAAAACATGGTCTAAAATCAAATAATTAATACAAATATGACAGTTGAGCGTCCGTGCTAGAACCACGGATCCCGGGAATGCCTAACAACTTCTCCCAAGTTAACATAATTCCTTACCCGAATTTCTGATTTGCGGACTGTTAAACAGAGTCATTCTTTTCCTCGATTCGGGATTCTAAACCGGTGACTTGGGATACCATAAATTTCCCAAGTGGCGACTCTGAATTTTAATAAATATAATCTCGTTTTGATTGTCACTTCAAGTTGGAAATAACTCCCTTATTATACCCTTCCGGGGGGAGTAAGTGTAAAAAGGAGGTGTGACAAGATGTTCAAGGCCAGGGACCGCCCAAGCCAGGTGGTTTGTTGAGTGCTCATACTCTAATCAGTAGTGGTTCTACTAGGTTCGATGATACCAGGCCAGTAGATGTGCGCTTAACCTTTGAGAAGGCTCAGAGGCTGCGTTCTGTAGTGAGTTTTGATCGACTGTTTTTGTTTTTTTAGTTTTGCTCGTTTTTATTTTCTTATTGAGCTTCTTTTCATAGGCTTTTGATAAGCTGAAATCTGAGCCGCTCCTCCGTGAATCTATGGTGAGGAGAGCCTTGGATGCGGAGAAATCCCTCAGGATTCTTTGTAATAAAAGGGGAGATGAGTTGATATACCTATGGTACGAGAAAAATCGGAGTCTAAACTACGAAAGCCACCTTGAGAAATAGGTAACCTCTGCTCCGAGAGAATGCATACTTCTTCTTCTGTCCTCGGAGATTAATGTTTTGATATTTTAATTGCAGAGTAAGACAGAGGAACTAGTGCACCTTTAGGCAAGGTTGACCAAGCCAAACATAAGTGTGATGAGCTAAAGGCTCATATAGATGACCATATTATGGCCGAGAAGAATTCTTTAGCAAAGGATTCTTCCTTAGAGGTATATCCCTAGAACACCCGTGAAAACCACTTTGTTGAGACGAGTAGGATTGTAAGGCTTGAGTTCAACCTTTTGGAGATAAAGGCCGATGTGGTGGATGCTCGGGATGAGGCCAAAGAGATTCGAGCTAAGGCCTATAAGAAAGTGAACATTTATTTAGAAGACACTGCTGATGCTCGAGCAAAGTTGAGAGGTGCTTCTGATCGAGGGAGTATGAGTAATGAGTATGCACAGTGTAAATCTTGAAAGGAAACCCTCAAAGAGATTCATGCTAGGGGTTTCGATCTCTCGGTAGAGATAGCATATGCCAAGGTGGATGAATATGACGCCAAGTTCCTTTTGTATGATATCGAAGATAACGAGAAGGAGGCCGATAGTCCACAGTCCCCGAGGGGGAAGTAGACTAGGATTTTCCTTTTTGATTCTTTGTATAGGGCTTTTAGAGAGTGTTTTCTAATGTAGCTTTTGAATTTTTTCGCGTATGCGTATGAAAGAAAACCTTTTGGTTGCATTTTTCATGTACTTTCCTCTGCTTGTGCATGTCTTTCTTCATTTTGAATTTATATATCAGTTGATGACTGGCCAGGTGAACTGGACTTCGAGTAAAGACCCTTAGTTTTATAATTCGGTCCTGAAGCTTTTTAGGCTGGCCCATAGGCCTTTGCACATTTGATCGGCACGACCTTTTGAGTTATGCTGGGGACAAGGGCTCTTACACATTTAGGTCGGTATGATCTTTAGCTTAAGTTGCGGCCATGGATCTTATGCGTTAGATCGGTATTACCTTTTAATTTATGATGGTGATGGTGGCTCTCACGTATATTCCCTTAAGCATTCTTTAGTTAACTATTTCGTGCTTAGTCTACGAATCAGATTTCTACTTGAGCTCATTGGCCTTTAATTTTTTAAATTTCAAGCCGGCCCTTTGGCTCTTATGTGTTTGATCGGTACAACCTTTAATATGGGCTTGCGGCATTGGCTCTTATGTATTGGGTCGCTACGACCTCTAATATGGGCTGACAACATTGGCTCTTATACATTGGGTTGGTACGACCTCTAACATGGGCAACGACAGTGGCTCTTACGCATTGAGTCGGTATGACCTTTTATTGGAGGCTTTATTTTTCCCTCATTAAAGACTTTTGAAGTTTTTATGTTTGCCTAACGCTTTGACATTTCAATAAGAACCTTGATTCTAAGCCGTTATATGGAGATAGATGAGCACCACAAGAGGTTTTGCTCGATGGCTGAATGATTTTGAAGCCTGTAGTTTGGAGCTGGTATGATGGAAGCTCTTTTGCATAAATCGAGGGTAGCCTGATTAACCAGTTCTTTTCAAAGTTTTTCGAAGTAATTAAAGGCATGTGATTTTATAGCGATGGTCGGGTGTCCCCGAGTCACGTTAGTTTGGCTGGTACAGCCTTGTGACCGTAGTCATCGTATTTGGCCGAAGCCTTTCAGTCTCTGAGTGAATTAGTTTCAGCATCTATATCGAGAGTATGCCTTTTTAAGGGTCTTGTAAGTTCGGATATATAGTCTTGCCTGCTTGGGGTCTTAAGGTCTTGAGTTTTTGGTTTCTCGAAGGGATGACAGTTGACGATGGCCCCGATACGTCAAAAGTTTCTTGGCTCTGGAGCCATTCTTTGCAAAAATTTTATTGCCTCCTTGAGGGCTTACGAGTTTGGGGTTCCTAACTCGAAGGTTGTACCGTTTCGAGTTTTGACGTTAGTCCCCAAGTGTTCGGAAAATTCCTGGCTCTGGAGCAGTTTCTTGTAAAAAAAATAATGGACTCCTTTAAAGCGTAAAGTATTTTGATGGAGGTAAAGGTATTCTTTGATTATTTGGCATAAGTATACTTGTTTTTAAGGGCTTAATTATTCTATTGGGACAAAGTTCATTCGATCGCTTGTCCTGATACATCATTTTCTGATCGAGACCCTTTTTGGCACGTCTTGACTTCTGTGAAGAGGTACTCTTCTGGGGGGATACCCCCCAGTGTTCAATGGAAGATTGAAGAGAAGCCTTGAATACATGTTGAGTCTTCCTTAGGCAACATATAGATGTTGCCTCGTTCAAAATCTTGCCGATAAAACCCTTCTTGGGATGAAACTCGACGAAGGAAAAGAGTGCAACGCATGGTTTTGATACTAAAAACCTTCAAGCTGGAAAAGCACTTCGGCTGTTTTGACCAGATACTACACACGGGTCAGTCTAAAATGTAAATGAAAAAGGAGATGATTATACCTTGGTGCTGATGGCGCTTCGAGCCTCAATATGCTTCAATTGTTTGTTCCAAGAATGCGGTACAGTCCTTTACTATTCACTATTGATATTTTACTATTTGCTTATCCTTTTGTTCCTTCGATGTTGGAGGTATTGGCGTAGGTGCCACATTATGCACTTTGAATATCTCTCTCGCTGTATACTGTTCTCCATGCATAGTTTTTATTCTGTCCTTCACGGGAAACTTCATCATTTGATGAGGGGTTTATGTACTGCTCTAATGTAGTGTATCCATAGCCTTTGGTGTTGTACCTCATGTCTCTTTCGATGACATATAATTTGACATTTTGGATTGTGCCGGGCACGTTACCCGGGAGGGTGATTTCCCCTTTCGTTGTTTTACTTGCCGTGTTGAATTCGTTGAGGACTCGAGAGGCGAGCAAGATTTGGTCAAGTAGTCTGGGCTGCTCCATCACCCTCGACCTGATAATGTTGGACGAGCTACCTGTATCCATAAGTAAATGTTTAATTTGAAATGTATTCACAAGAAAAGAGATTACTAGTGCATCGTTATGATATTGAGACAAGGTCTCGATGTCCTCATCACTGAACATGACAGTGTTCTCACGTATGTAACCCCCGAGTTTGCTTCTCCCTGGTGATGGATATTTTTGTCCTTCTGAAGGTGGGTTCCTGTGGGATGTCGACTCCCCCGACAATCATGTGGATGAGATGTTGTGGTTCTTCTACTTCAATTTTCTTGTTTGCCTCTCTTTCTTGATATTTGTTTTTGGCTTGGTTGCTGAGGAACTCTCGGAGTTACCCTTTGCTGAGTAGTCGGGCTACTTTTTCTCGGAGTTGTCTGCAATCTTAGGTCCTATGACCGTGTGTGACATGAAATTCACACACTAAGTTGGGATTCCTCTACGATGGATCTGATAGTTTAGGTCTTGTCCACCTAGTGTCTCTGATTTTACTGATGGAAAATACGATGTTTGAAACGTTAACATTGAAGTTGTATTCCAACAAGTGGGGTGTCTTCATCGATCCTGTGTGCCTATTGAATTCAACTATGCTCACTAGTCCCCAAGGGTTCTGACCTTAATCTATTCTTTGATTGTTTCGGGGTATGTTATGCCTTGGGGCATTTCTACTATCATCGGTGTATGGTTGGTACCTTTCCTTGTTTTATTTTGGATCCTTTGCTATGGGTCTAATTGGATATACCAAGACCGATGGGGCTCTAAGTTATTCGTCCTCGACCCTGATCATTGATTGGTATTGATTGTGGACATCTGAATAGGTCACAGCAGGATATTCAACCAAATTGTGCTTCGGCTGCTTCGAAGCCACCGAGCTTCACTCATTCAAGCCTTGGATAAACGCCTGCACTACCCAGTCATCAACGCCTGCACTACCCAGTCATCGGATATTTGTTGTAATTCCATTCGCCCTATTTGAAAGCAAGATACAAACTCCCGTAGCATCTCGTTTTCCCTTTGTTTGATTTTGAAGACGTTGGATTTTCCTGTATCCACCTTAATGGCACCGACATGTACCTTTATGAAAGAATCCTCTAGCATGGCAAGTGAGTCTATTGAATTCGGAGCTAGGTTGTGATACTACATCATGGAAACTTTCAAGAGTGTTTCTCCAAACTTTTTTAGTGGGACTGTTTCAATCTCGTCGTCCCTCAGGTCATTTCCCTTCACTACACAAGTGTAAGCAATGGCGTGCTCATTGGGGTCCGAAGTTTCATTTTACTTCGAAAAGTCGAGCATTCTGAATTTCTTCGGGATGGGCTTTGGAGAGGCAATTGACGGGAATGGCTTTTGTACGAATTTCTTTGAATCAACACCTTTTAGGATTGGAGGTGCGCCCAGGATCTGATCGACCCTCGAATTGTAAGTCTCTACCTTTTTGTCGTTGGCTTCAATCATCTTTTCACCCCTCTCAATTCTATTTGTGAGGTCTTCGAGCATCTTCATAATAGTTGGGTCGACTGCTGACCCGTTGTTGCTCAACCTTTTAGGTACCTGTTTGGTTTGAGGGGCTGTTTCAAGGTCCGCTGTACTTGGAGTTTTTTGGTGTCTTTGCAGTTGAACAATCGCCAGTTGTTGTGCCTGTAACATTTCAAAAAAATGTGAAGGATAACCTCTTGTTCCTTCTGGGTTGGATTTTTCGATCTTCTTGTTGGTCTCCTTCACGTACGCTCCTGTTAGTGTGGGAGCTTATATCGACATGTTGAGCTTCACATGAGACAACATCTTTGGGGATCGGCTCTAGTGAGTCCTCAGGGTTTCGTGGTAGTACACCAATACTTGGAAAAACCACACCATTCTTTCCATTGTCTTCAAGACCGTTGTTTTCATATATATTGACTAATTAGACATTTTGACCTGAAATCAAAGATTCTTGGACAAGAAAAAACATGAAAGACAACTTACATTATGTGTTAAACCTGCAAGGAAACAATCACTACTATCTTTAGCCCCACGGTGGGAGCTAAACATTTTTCCTTGAAAATGGTAATTACAATTAGATTTGATTTTATGGTTCTAAAAAGACGTGGTCTATTTTTATGCTAGTTGTTAGGAAACAGATGCTAAGTATGAGACTGGAAAATAAGATAAGAAGTTGGAAATAATATGTTTAAGAAAATCGAGAGGCTTAGAATCGGAGCCTCAAGCCTGGCTAATACGGGGCCTCGTGATCGAGCCCGATGCTGAGTTATGAATGGTCGATGAAGGGCTAACAGTATTGAGAGCTTTGATAAAGGCTCTTTATGGACAATAATTAGTAAGGGAGGAAGAATAATAAATAGAGCACAATGAATATAAGCAATAAATGAAAGTAATAAACCAAAGAGAATATGTTTAAGTTAGAGAGCTGAGAATGTTCTTGTATTGAATGTTATGAGTAACGTTGTCTTCACTCTTAAAAATTGACAAGGGTCCCTTTTATATATGAGGGGAAATCCCAACATAGTACAAGTGCATTTATTACAAACATAAATAGCTGGTATAACCATTTAATGCCACGGTACGAGCTCAAACTAGCCTAATAACCTTAGTCAGCTTTAGTCACGTGCCTTGGGAACTTCCCGTTAGTCCATCATAGCTGCCGATTTACAATGGCTCGAGGTTGATTACTGAGAACCCTCGGTGTCGAGCCCCTGGTTGAACTTCGATCCTTCTGGGGGCTGTCTTTACGATCTTCATCAATAGTCACAAAATCGAACCCTCCGATTTTTGTCGTATACATAAACCTTGCTAGATATTGTAAAGATATAATGAAATATGTTTGTGGTTTAATTTATAGGTCCAGTCTATTTTAGTCCCTGTCTTTAAGCCATGATTGCTTTAATATTTAGCCTGATCAAATGCCAATTTGTTCGAACAATGTGCTGATCATGAACTTTGTTTGTTTCTAGGCGTAGTTCTATCTGTAACTTTGTATTTTGAATTTGCTTGCTTCTGATAAAAATAAACTATTTTAGAAACTTCTCCCTTACCCTTTATGCAATGGTTTTCAAACTCCTACTATTAGTCATTTAAGTTCTCACCACCTCTAGTGTGAGCACTTTCTCGGGTCCTTGAAACTCCTTCGAACTCTGACACATTGGGGTTGGTCTTCCAATCTTTTGTGAGTTACTTTTTCTGAACGTGGTTCTGGTGTGAGAATTTCCTGGGGTCCCTGAGGCCCTTAGGAACTATCACACATTGGAAACCTAATTTTATGCGCCATGGGTGGATCACTATTATGCTCTAGAGTTGTTGTATTTGAAGGCCTGGTTCCTATATTTAGATTGCGCCTATGAAGGCTCCCTGTAGTGTAATTGTTACTATTATGTAATTCATTCATTGTATACTGTAATAATCTCTGCAATAACATATTTGGGGTTTATTAGTAAAAGCGGGAGGGGGGGGGGAGTTTCTAATACCTTTGTTAAAACTGGATAAAAATCCAGCCTATAGGTTTAATTATGTTGATTGAATTAAGTGACCGGTGGACTATGTTTAGAGATCCTACTTATAGGATTTTCCTAATTCTATGATTGCATGCTAGAAATTCTACTTAATAGGAATTTTCGCTTGATTCTACATTAGAAATTATGTTCGTAGGATCTACACATATTTTCAACCCAATTTGCATTAGTGACCATGTCTATAGGACTTTTGTTGATTAACTTAATTTCTTCCCAAATACGATTAATATATATCATGCCTATAGGAATAAAAATTAGTTTCAAACTTAGAAATCATGCTTATAATATTTAAAACTAATAGATATCATGCCTATAGGGTGAAATCAGTTCTGAAACTTAAAAATCCTACCTGTAGTAGTTTAAATCAACCGCGCAATTAGAAATCATGCCTATAAGATTTAACTCCATTCAAGCCCAGAAAACATGCCTATGGGGGGTTTAAACTAATTGATATCATGCCTATAGGACCAAAAATCAACTTCAAAT
>MU763529.1:25155-77747 GCA_026770625.1 Nicotiana glauca | reverse complement strand
CCCCTTTATATGGGGGGGGGGGGGGGGGGTGGATCCCAACATAGTACAAGTGTAGTTATTACAAAGATACATGGTTAGTACATCTATTTAATGCCACGGTACGAGCTTGGGCTAGCCAAATTGGCTAGGTCATCTTTAGTCGCATACCTTGGGAACCTTCCACTTTTTCATCATAACTATCAATCTACAGTACCTCGAGGCCGGAGGTCAATAACCCTTCTGGTTTTAATCTCGACTATAATCTCGAGCCTATGGAAACGTGCATATGAGGCACTGTAAAGCCCAAAAATTTGACCCTCCAATTTTATCGTATACAGATAGTCCCTGCATTTCTTAGAGTGAAACGATAAGAAACAACTTTGATATCCAGCTCCTTGAACTTCCCGTGATGATATCATACTTGTAATGTAAACCTTTGTAATAACTGAAGCATCCCATCAGTGATCCTCGACGGATAATTCACTCAGGCTTTTGAGAATAAAAGTAGCCTTTAGGATTTTACAGACAAACCCCAAGTTAGAGGTCATTCGAGCATGGGTGACCTGAAAACTTGCTTTGAACTTTGCGCGAAGATAGCCTTAAGACGTTATAGATAGATCCGGAATGAGGGTACGCCTGGATATCAGATAGTCCCTGGATTAAAATAACCGATAGGACGTTTAACTTTATTCAAAGGCGAGAAATAGCCCTAAGGCTTTGTTGGTAGTTTTCGGGTGCAAATTGGCTCAGGCTCATGTAGCTCGAGGGCCAGAAGATTGGGTAGATGACTAGCATTTGCAGTAGCAGAAAACCTCGAGGTAGGGTACCACCCAGAAGTGAGGCCCGTATGAGTAGATTTGTCGAGCTTATCTTCCTTTTAGAGCTTGTAATAATACCAATGGCTTCTTAGAGAATATCTTCTTCTTGACAGAGGTCCTCGAGATTGGGTACCATTTCAAGGCTCGTAATAATATCAATGGTTCCTTAGAGCCAATGTTCTATTGATAGAGGTCCTGGAGATTGGGTAAAATATTGATGCTTGTAATAATATCAATGGCTCTTTTCAGCCTATCTTCTTTTTGACAGAGGTCCTCGAGATTAACTTGTAATGGTTTTGATGGTAGGACCTTTCTTTTTTTTAATGGAGCTCCTCGAGATTGGGTACCATCTCGAGGCTTGTAATGATTTTGATGGCTCCTTAGAGCATTTCTTCCATTTCGACGGAGAATCCTCGAGATCGGGTACCATCTCGAGGCTTGTAATTGTCCCCAAAGTGTCACACGACATCGTTAATTACATGGCATATCTATGAAGAGACCAAGGCAATCCCGATGGTACATCTTCCCCAAGAAAACAATGGCTTAGTCAACATTTTTAATTGGCCATTGAGGTAGGTGGATAGCCACCGCTTTCTCCATATATAGGGTTGTCTTCCTTGTTTTGAGTATACCACTATTATGAATAGTTATCCTCCTTTATAGAGTACTTCTTTCCTATGTTAGGTCCCTCACCACTTCAACTTTGAAGCTCTTCCTCAAATTCCCGCTCCAATTCCTCGTTTTACCACAATTATGACTGCTACGCCAGGGTCCACTCGACAAGGAGAAGGGAGTTCCACCTTTGGTTCCTTCCTGGTTGGTGGCGCACCGTTAGTGCCAGGTGAGCCAATCTCGGGACATTTTACTTCAACGCGGACCTATTGCCCGAAAAGCTTCCCGATATTCAGGGTCATCGGGAGTATGCCTCGAAGTCTATTTCTTTAATAGGAGAGGGGCACCTTCAGTTAGTGTGGAAAGATTATGGATGGGGGGAAAAGGTAGTTTTACGGATACCTTCGCCAGAAAAGAGTATCATTGATCATGCCAAGGGGTTACTGAACGTTTGTACGCAACCCTTTACACCGGGCCCCCTTGATAGGATCATGCTTCACTTCTGTCGAAAGTACGAGGTTACCTTGGCACAAGTTCATCCGTCATTTTGGAGGATAGTATTGACTATGAGGTTCTTTGTGGAAGAAACAGGGCTTGAGTTCACTCTTAGCTATCTCATCAGGCTATACTGACCATTTTACCATAGAAACCTACTAACTCTTCGATGTCGATCCACCAGGCCTTTCGTTGTCGACGATGAAGAAGATGGGGATCGAAGGTGGATGAGCCAATTTGTCCGAGTATGGACAACCGACATCATCCCTACTAAGTTTCTGCCATTCCTTGAGGAATGGAATTTTACACATAAGTGGTACATCTATACACTTGTGCCTTTGTTGTTTTGCTTGTTTTCCTTACGGTAGAGGCAAGCTTCGTAAATGCGTTTTTCCTTCCCTTTCTGCAGCAATTTCTTAGACTCCGTACTGACGGTTTGGGCTCGAAAATTGGCAATCCATTCGACTTATGATAGTCTCAGGTGGTGAGATCTATCTAAGGGAATATGGGAGGAAAAACACCATGGTAGGTGCTATGCGATTTTTCTCTTTTTTGGAAAGCATTCTTTTTTTAAGCGCATTGATTCCGTCTTTCTAGGCATTGGGGGGTTCACTGAAGTGAGACCGTGCCATCCTGGAGAAGGAGGAACATCATCAGCTTTGAGATCAAATAAAAATAACAAGCAAAAAAAGCATTCGATGGGTGACGATGCTTATAGTAGGATGAGTCTAGCCCAGAGGCTCAGAAAGGAGGCACCAGCCGAGCCTGTAGCGCCCGAGGTCTCTAGTCTTGGAAAAATGGTCCTTCCTCCGCTTCCATCTTCTTTTCCAGTCAGAGGTACCTTGAGAAGCAAGAGTTCTCTGCCACTGACTACTTTTCCCATTAAAGTTACTTCGAGGAATGCTCGAGGCCAGGGGCCGCATATATCGAGCGAGCATGTCCCAATCGATGGCGGTTTTACTGGATTTGACAAAGCTAGACTAGTAGATGTGTGCATGACTTTTGAGGAAGATCAACGGCTCTACTCCATGGTGAGTTTTGGCCGATCATATTGGCTCTTTAGCTTTCGCTCTCTTATCGAGTTCCTCCTTCGCAGGCCTTTGACAAGCTCAAGTTTTAGCTGCTTCGTCGTGAGGCAATGCTGCATAAAGTTGTGGATGGGGAATGGTCCCTCAACCTTCTTTGTGATAAGAGAGAAGACGAGTTGGCGTACTTGCGATATGAGGCGAGTCGAAGCCTGAACTATGAAATCTACCTCGAGGAACATGTAATTTTTTTTGTAGAGGGGCACATGTTCTCTTTTTTATCCCTAAAGTTAACGCTTTGTTTATTTTAGCTGCAGAAAAAGACGAAGGACTTTGCATGCCTTAGGAGTGAATTTGTCCAAGCCAAGTGCGAGCGTGATGAGTTGAGGCACCAGTTGATCCTGTAGCGCCCGAGATCTCTAGTCTTGGAAAAATGGTCCTTCCTCCGCTGCCATCTTCTTTTCCTGTCTGAGGTACCTTGAGAAGCGAGAGTTCTCTGCCACTGACTACTTCTCCCGTTAAAGTTACATCGAGGGATGCTCGAGGCCAGGGGCCGCATATATCGAGCGAGCATGTCCTAATCGGTGGCGGTTTTACTGGATTTGGCAAAGCTAGACTTGTAGATGTGTGCACGACTTTTGAGGAAGATCAACGGCTCTATTCCATGGTGAGTTTTGGCCGATCGTATTGGATCTTTAGCTTTCGCTATCTTATCGAGTTTTTTCTTTGCGAGCCTTTGACAAGCTCAAGTTTTAGCTGCTTCATCGTGAGGCAATGCTGCATAAAGTTGTGGATGGGGAATGGTCCCTCAACCTTCTTTGTGATGAGAGAGAAGACGAGTTGCCGTACTTGCGATATGAGGTGAGTCGAAGCCTGAACTATGAAAGCTACCTCAAGGAACATGTAATTTTTGTTCTAGAGGGGCGTATGTTCTCTTTTGTATCCCTAAAGTTAACGCTTTGTTTATTTTAGCTGCAGAAAAAGACGGAGGACTTTGAATGACTTAGGAGTGAGGTTGTCCATGCCAAGTGCGAGCAGGATGAGTTGAGGCACCAGCTGAGCCTGTAGCGCCCGAGATCCCTAGTCTTGGAAAATGGTCCTTCCTCCACTGCCATCTTCTTTTCCCGTCTGAGGTACCTTGAGAAGCGAGAGTTCTCTTCCACTGACTACTTCTCCCGTTAAAGTTACTTCGAGGGATACTCGAGGCCAGAGGCCGCATATATCAAGCGAGCATGTCCCAATCGGTGGCGGTTTTACTGGATTTGACAAAGCCAGACTAGTAGATGTGTGTCCGACTTTTGAGGAAGATCAACGGCTCTACTCCATGGTGAGTTTTGGCCGATCGTATTGGCTCTTTAGCTTTCGCTCTCTTATCAAGTTTCTCCTTCGCAGGCCTTTGACAAGCTCAAGTTTTAGCTGCTTCGTCGTGAGGCAATGCTGCATAAAGTTGTGGATGGGGAATGGTCCCTCAACCTTCTTTGTGATGAGAGAGAAGACGAGTTGGCGTACTTGCGATATGAGGCGAGTCGAAGCCTGAACTATGAAAGCTACCTCGAGGAACATGTAATTTTTGTTCTAGAGGGGCGCATGTTCTCTTTTTTATCCCTTAAGTTAACGCTTTGTTTATTTTAGCTGCAGAAAAAGACGGAGGACTTTGAATGCCTTAGGAGTGAAGTTGTCCAAGCCAAGTGCGAGTGTGATGAGTTGAAGGCTCTGGCGGATGTTCAGGCTGCAACAGAGAAAGGTGCTTTGACTAAGGCTTATTCCTTTGAGGTTCAATGTTACATCTCGCATTTTCGTACGTTGATATTTCATTTTCAATCAACCGAAGTGGACTCGGGGATGATATTATCTTGAGGTTAACGTATTTACGCTATATATAACAAGCGATAAATAATTGTCACGAAGGATAAAGGGTTCACGAATTAAAGAAAACGAGTTTCATTGAAACTGGTCGATTTGCGATAAAATACGGGTTGAACGATAATACCCGATAATTATAAACTAGTACCATGCAAGGTACCGTAGTATAATGTATAAAGTATATAAAAAGTAGAATTTTAAGTAATTTGTGGCAATTCTTGAATATATGGGTAATTAGATAATTATCGGGTAAAGGGATAATACCCGACTGGTTAATAAGTAGATAAAAATTAATAAAATCTGTCCTAAAAAATGTGACAGATGGCCACAATGACTCCTTAGTCATTTAATATTTGGCAACCAAGGCTCAAAGCAAAAGACACCTCATACTTGTACTTATATATATCATCCAAAATAGAGTCATACTTGCTACAATTAAAAGACTAAAAGATGGCTTTCAAACAAAATGGCTAACACTGCCATTCTCAAAGTCTTTCAATTATAAAACAAGAAAAGAACACTATCCATCCTTGTTAATTGTCTCCTTCCCCAAAATTGTATAGTGTAAATCTCAATCTACTCTTCTGGATTGGGTAAATCTATTACTACAACAAAAAGCTTTTTGTTATTTGTTCGCACCAGAATATTCTTTGATGGCCTTCCAAAATAGTGTTTTTTGACATTTTGGGTGCGTAGAAGCGTATAAGAATTTTTTTTAGTTCCGACGAAATTACGGCAGTGGTAACCTTGAAGAGAGTGTGAATAGAATGAGGGGCCGTACATTTCTCTAACAGCAGTGGTTTTGTTGCAGGTATGTTAAGCCCATCCCTTCTTTCTTCTGGTATGGTCCAAATTATATCAAAGAAACGAGTAAAAGCACAGTTTCTATAAATTAGTCTATTTATAGAAATATTAAGGGTGTTATATTCTTGATTCCCCATGAGAATTATTATTAACTTTTGCTAATGGGTCTCAAAATAGTACGCAATTGAAAAAGTTTATCCGGAAGAAATATTGGGATTATTACATATTTTTCATGTATTTTACCCATTTATACATATGCATTGAGTCATAACTAGATGGCGTTATGTACACATATATATATAAATATATGTATATGGAATATGAAAAAAGGCTACAGCGTTATATACGGATTACCACCTGATCAGTTGGTATATGTTGATGATATTACCCACAGTGGCCAAAACGATATGATGGGATGCCCTCAGTGGCTTGATGATGTTATGTACACCCATACCGATGCATGGCACGATATTTATGTGCATGTGAATGACATTATAAATGTTTCAGAATTTACAAAGTTATTCATATTTAAAGACATGTTTCTTTATTCCATGTTTCATCTATGTCTTTTACGTACTAATTTTCATGTCTTACATACTTAGTACATTTTTCGTACTGATACCCTATTTCACAGGGCCTGTGTTTCATGCCCGCAGGTGCAGGTAGGCAAGCTGACGATTCCCCTTTTTAGGATTCTTGATCAGCAATAGTTGGTGTGCTCTACTTGATCTGGAACTGCTTTTGATTTTGGTATAATATATATATATATATATATATATATATATATATATATATATATATGTGTGTGTGGGATCTGCCATGTGGACCGTTTACTATTATATGATTTTAATAGATGCATCTAGTCTATGGTCACATGTGCGTTTGTTATCAACTTGCAGTTTGGCTTTAGCAAGGTTGCTTGCTCAAATTATTAGAGCAAAATTCCAGAATAATTTTTTTGATAATTTATCTTGATAATGCTGGTTTNTTCCCCAAAATTGTATAGTGTAAATCTCAATCTACTCTTCTGGATTGGGTAAATCTATTACTACAACAAAAAGCTTTTTGTTATTTGTTCGCACCAGAATATTCTTTGATGGCCTTCCAAAATAGTGTTTTTTGACATTTTGGGTGCGTAGAAGCGTATAAGAATTTTTTTTAGTTCCGACGAAATTACGGCAGTGGTAACCTTGAAGAGAGTGTGAATAGAATGAGGGGCCGTACATTTCTCTAACAGCAGTGGTTTTGTTGCAGGTATGTTAAGCCCATCCCTTCTTTCTTCTGGTATGGTCCAAATTATATCAAAGAAACGAGTAAAAGCACAGTTTCTATAAATTAGTCTATTTATAGAAATATTAAGGGTGTTATATTCTTGATTCCCCATGAGAATTATTATTAACTTTTGCTAATGGGTCTCAAAATAGTACGCAATTGAAAAAGTTTATCCGGAAGAAATATTGGGATTATTACATATTTTTCATGTATTTTACCCATTTATACATATGCATTGAGTCATAACTAGATGGCGTTATGTACACATATATATATAAATATATGTATATGGAATATGAAAAAAGGCTACAGCGTTATATACGGATTACCACCTGATCAGTTGGTATATGTTGATGATATTACCCACAGTGGCCAAAACGATATGATGGGATGCCCTCAGTGGCTTGATGATGTTATGTACACCCATACCGATGCATGGCACGATATTTATGTGCATGTGAATGACATTATAAATGTTTCAGAATTTACAAAGTTATTCATATTTAAAGACATGTTTCTTTATTCCATGTTTCATCTATGTCTTTTACGTACTAATTTTCATGTCTTACATACTTAGTACATTTTTCGTACTGATACCCTATTTCACAGGGCCTGTGTTTCATGCCCGCAGGTGCAGGTAGGCAAGCTGACGATTCCCCTTTTTAGGATTCTTGATCAGCAATAGTTGGTGTGCTCTACTTGATCTGGAACTGCTTTTGATTTTGGTATAATATATATATATATATATATATATATATATATATATATATATATATGTGTGTGTGGGAATGACGTAGCTCAGTCCCGTATTTGTATAGTTATGTTTCCATTAGAGTCTGTAGTGGGTATGTCTAGTTGGGTTGTATGTGCCCTTGTCGGCTTTCAGTTATTGGATGTATAGTGTTATATTGCAGCCTTACTGGTTCGCCCACTGTATTCTGCATGTATACGTACATATGCTTTGTTAGCAGGTTTCCTTCATGTATGTTATCTTCGTAATTCAACATATGTTATACAGCTTCAAATCCTAGACTTATGCTTAAGAGTGTTTGACAGGTAGGACTTAGGCACCTATCACGGCCCATCGGTTTGGGTCGTGACAAAGTGGTATCAGAGTTGTTCTGTCCTAGGGTTATCTACTGACCGTGTCTAGTAGAGTCTTGTTTATGGGTGTGTTATGCAACACACTTATAGACATGAGGCTACATGACATATAAGATGTTATCTTCTCTTCTTATCTTATATCGTGCAATATAAGCATTTGCGTTCCTAAAGAAGTATTACCTTTTTAGCGATGCCTCTGAAGACTACAGTCGCTAGCACGGGTCAGAAGGCTACGAAGGTGTTAGAAAGAGATCTAAGTTATACATTGGAGTCAGAACCATTGGAGATCATAGGTTCTATTGAGGAGGATCCATCCCAGGATTCATATGAGTCATCTGTTCGAGCAGTTTCGACCACTCCGACAACAGATAGGGTGAGAGAAGTTCCGACCTCACCAAGGCCCTTGGTTTCACTATGATAGCCCGTTGATAAGGTTTTGAGGGGAGTATTGCATGGATTGGCATAGCTGGTATTCCCTCAAGCTCAAAACTATGTTAAGGTATTTGCTGATCCCAGTTCTTCTGAGATTGCAGATGGTCTACAATCTTGGGAGTCCGTCAATCAAGGTTCATCGGTTTATGTTATGGGATACACAGAGGAAGAAGATAGTAGTCGGGCCAAGAGGAGGAAGGTAACTGATAAGGACATGAAGATTCCACATCAAAGTGTGTTCAATCGAGGCTCTCATGTAGGATGAGGCAAGGACCCTCTACTCTAGACTTCCTCCAGATCTCAGCTTTTGGTTATTAAGTTCCACCTCTTCTTGGAATATTACCAAGTCAGGATTCTAAATGTGTTAGGTTGTTTTATGAGGATGTAGGGAGACCCATATATTATGGTTATGCCTACTTAGAGGTTTTACGGACATTACCCTGTGTATAGTTTTGGGGTATGACATGTCTACGGCTTAGTCAACCCCTATGTATATAAACCTCTGTGTAAGTTAGTTGTGCAAGTTATGTTTTAATATTGGTATCTATATATAAGGATGTGGCCCGAAATAGCCCGTGATAGATTTGATAATAAACAAGTATAAGGCACGTAGTGCTCGATTGCGTAGAACTTAATATTATAATGGGTATGGATTTATTGGCGTTTTGTTATGCTAACATCAAGTTTAGATCAAAGAATGGTTTGATTTCAGTTCCCGGGGGGCTGTTTTAGAATGGAAAGGTAATACGGCATCGCCAAGAGGTAAATTTATCTCCTATTTCAAGGCAAGAAAGATGATCAGAAAGGACCATATTTATTACTAAGTTTGGGTTTGGAATGTGAAAGTAGAGTTACAAACCATTCAGTCCTTCCTTGTAGTTAATGATTTTTCCCAATGTTTTTCTCGTTGAGCATTAGGATCTTCCACCAGAGCAAGGAATTGAATTTCTATTGACTTACTAAATGATAGACATCAAATATCTTTTCTTCCAAATAGAATGGCCCCCGCAGATCTGAAAGAGTTGAAAGGATAACTAAAGGACTTGTTTGAAAAATGCTTTATCCGACCTAGTACATCATCATGGGGAGCAACTGTGTTATTTGTGAGTAAGAAAGATGGTTCCTTATGGATATATATTTATTATAGACAGTTGAATAAGGTAATGATCAAGAAGAAGTACTCATTCCCGGGAATGGATGATTTATCTTATCAGTTGCAAGATGCCAAGTATTTTTTGAAGATAGACTTGAGGACCGAATACCATCAAGTAAGGGTTAAGGAGGAAGATATCCCCAAAATAGCATTCCGGACTAGATATGAGAACTTCGAGTTTTGTGCTATGTCGTTTGATTTGAAAAATGCTCAGCAGTATTAATGGATTTAATAAGCTGTGTGTTCCGGCCCTTTTTAGATCTGTTCATAATCGTATCTATCGATGACATATTGGTATATTGTGATTCATAGGCTGCACATGCATATCATTTGCGTACCGTGCTCAGAATTCTGCAAAAGTAGAAGTAGTATGCAAGAATCTCTAAATATGAATTCTGGTTGAACTTTGTGGCCTTCCTTGGACATATCATTTTGGGTGAAGGCATACTGGATACACAAAAGATTGGGGCAGTAAAGCCTCGACTTAGACCCCCGACACCGATATAGGTTCTGAGCTTCTCCATTTGATAGGTTATTACCAGAAACTTGCAACGAAACTTTCTTCTCTTTTAGCACCTTGACCAAAAGTTGTATGTGGTGTCTCACTTGATATTCCGAAATAACATAAGAAAATCTATAGTGAAAGCAAGTTAAAGGAAGGTTGTGAATAAGCATAAATAGATATGTGTAAGTCGTAAGCTAAAGTATGTGTGCACGACAAAATTTGGGAGACTAATTTCTCCTCGACCGAATACCTCGAAGGGCGATGTCATAAGTCTGGGACCTCGAGCCAGTCACTCCCCTCAAAGACGGCCAGTGCTTTGCAAATACTAGTGTCGGTCAAAACCTCAACGAACGCACAAATCTCTCGAGGAATGCATTTAAAGTCGATCAGGTTTATTTAGGCAACTCAACGTTAGCCCACGCACACATAGCAGAGCTAGCCGGTTGTCCCATCCTATTTCTTTTATCACGCAATGTATTTTGTATTAAGATTGGACTTCCCCCTTTCTGTAAAAGGGAAGTCATTAGCACCCTATAAAGAGAGAGCTCCCACCATTCTACTCAAGTGCAGTAATATCTTCTCTCTTTTTTTCCTCTCTAACTCCTTATCTTTACTGCCGAGAAGTCATTCAGTTTATTTATCTCCTTATTTGTTCTTTATTTATCACTTGATATCGGTCCAAGGATAACTTGATATTCATCACTTTTATATGTGTTCTTCATCGCATAAGTTAGCATTAGGTATAGAGAGCCTTATTTAATTATATCTTCTATTGTTATCCCATCCCCGACTATCCCCGATAGCTCGAATTCTACCCCAAAGTCGACCTCGAAGTCCCCATCGGCCAGGTCTATATCCGGGTAGCAGGCCCTTCAGTTCGATCACTATCTCACTTTAACTAACGTTCTATCGCCAAATACCATAATATTAGCATCAACTGCTCTAACAACTAGCTCGGGAACAGATCACGTATTTGTAGAATTCCATTTTACATATTTAGTTATCGTTACCATTTTCACGGTAAACGGTTTGGCGCCCACCGTAGGGCTAAAAATAATAGTGATTATTTTCTTGCTAGTTTCATTACAAAAATGCATATTGTCTTCGACACTTTTTCTTGTCCATGATTCTTTGATTTTAGGTTAAAATGTACGGGTCAGTAAATGGAGTCTAGAACGATCACCTCGAAGATCATGGCGAATCTCGATAATGCACCCGGATCGATTCTAGTGGACGTGGACTCATAAGATGCACGGAAAGTCAACATAACTTCTCACACGAGAGGAGCATACAGCACATCGACTGGCAGGAAGCCCAAAAAACCCCAGCCTGGGAAGAATAGAATAGTCTTCATGTTATTTTTGAAATGTTGCAGGCACGGCAGCTGGCCATTGCTGAGTTGCAAAGCCATCCGAGAATTCCCAGCACAGCAGCACCGGAGACAGCTCTCTTCACCGAGCAAATACCCGAAAGATCAAGTAATAACAGACTAGTGGCTGACCTTGCCATAGTGAAGATGCTGGAAGATGTCACCAAAAGGATCAAATCGGGTCAGAAAATAATTGTAGCCAACAATAAAAAAGTTGAGAACTACAACTCTCGAGTGGATCATATCTCGGGAGCACCCCCAATCCTAAAAGGTTTAGATTCAAAGAAATTCATACAGAGGTTGTTCCCCGAGGAAGCGGCCCCAAAGCCTATTCCTAAAAAATTCAGAATGATGGAACTCCCTAAATACAATGGTGCCACCGATCCCACTAAGCACATACCTGCCAATACCTGCGCTGTATAAGGCAACGATATAAAGAGTGACGAGATCGAGTCCGTATTTTTGAAGAAATTTGGAGAAACACTTTCAAAGGGGGCTATGATGTGGTAGCACAACTTGGCTCCCAACTCCATAGATTCATTTGCTATGCTAGCAGACTCCATCATAAAGGCACACGCGGGGGTCATCAAGGTCGCGATGAGGAAGTCCAACGTTTTCAAAATCAAGTAAAGAGAGAATGAGATGCTGCGAGAATTCGTGTCCCGCTTCCAGATGGAATGAATGGAGCTGCCATTTATCTCTGATGATTGGGCAGTACAGGCATTCACCCAAGGCGAAGCAAATGAAGCTCAGTGGCCTCGAAACAGCTAAAGTAAAATCTGATCGGATATCTGATCGTGACCTGGTCGGAAGTCCCCAACCAATTCCAGTGAAAGATCAAGGCTGAGGACGACCAACTGGGAGCCCCTTTGGGCTCAGTGTACCCAAACAGACTCCTGGTAAAAGAAGTGAAACCAAACAAAGAAAGATACCAGTCGTACCTCGAAGACAGGAGGAACGTCCCAAGGCGCAACCTACCCCGTAAAGATTGAAGGATAGATCAAGGACATGACCCTTGAGGACTTATTAAAAGAACCAGGTCTGATCGAAACATAGCACCAGCAAATGCGCCCCACTTATTGGAATACAACTTATGCATCAATATTTCAGATATCATGTTCGCTATCTGCAAAATCAGGGATGCCAAAGTGCCTAAACCGATACAGTCAGACCCTTCGCAGAGAAAGTACTACCTAGTATGAGATATCCACAGCACGCACGGTCACAGGACAGAGGATTGCCATCAGGTACGAGAAGAAGTGGCTCGACCGCTCAACAAAGGGCATCTCCGAGAATTTCTCAGCGATCGGGCCAAAAATCAATTTCTAAAGAGGGAAGCAACCAAGAGAAATGAGGCAAACGAAGCACAACATATCATTCACATGATCATGGGGGACGTCGATGCCTCGCAGGAACCCGTAATGAGAAGAACAAAGATATCCATCACCAAAGATAAATGGACTCGAGGGTATATCCTCAAAGACGCCCTTACGTTCAGCGAAGAAGACATTGAGGCCTTGTCTCAACCACACAATGACGCCCTAGTAATCTCCTTTCTTGTAAATTATTTTCAGATAAAATGTGTACTCATAGATCTAGGTAGCTCGGCCAATATCATCAGGTCGAAGGTGATAGAATGACTCGGGCTGCTCGAACAAATCGTGCCCGCCACTCGGGTCCTCAATGGATTCAACATGGCTAGCGAAACAACGAATGGAGAAATCATCCTTCTGATTACCATGGTCGGCACAAATCAATACACCAAATTCCATGTCATCGAGGGAGATATGAGATAAAATGCCTTATTTGGACAGCCGTGGATACACTACATGAGAGAAATACCTTCCACCCTCCATCAGGTGATAAAATTCCTGACAAAGGATGGGATCAAGACCATCTACGGGAACAACACGCAACAAGACAAATGTTCGTTATACATGACGTGGTACTAGCGCACGCGCTTCCACCCGCGAATGAAACCACGAGCAGACTAGGTCTCTCCCCCGGTCAAACTAGACAAAACAAAGTAAAGAATCATGCCTCATCTCCGCCCCCAGGCAGTTATAATAGACCAATCCTAAGGCTCCACATGTATATCTAGTTTTAAGGTACAACCATTCCTTTTCTTATGTTATTTTTCAAATATGGGATTAATAATTACGCAGGCACCCAACCAAAAGCTACCGGGATGTTAGTGCTACTATAGAACCTTGAGGCCCCAAAGGCCCACCCGTGGCACTCTTTCCTCGAGGCCTCAAAGGTGCAGCCGTTGCACTCTTTTCCTTCGACCGGGTTTTTATCTTAGAAGAAGGGTTTTTACTGACAAGGTTTTTAACGAGGCAACATTTGCAAGCCACCTAAAGGGTAACTCCGCAAAATATTCAAGACTAACCCTGCGGTCGACTTTTGAAAAAATGAGAGCGCATTCTCCCCCGAAAGCTGCCCGTTCATAGGAATTTGGGAAAATGCCAAATGAGGTTTCTTGTAGGAAAACAATGCATCAAAACACCGATGTAATCAAGCCCTATCGGCAAAAACATGTACTATTGTATAAAGTAATCAAAAAATACCTTTTGTCAAAAGGGAGGAGGGAACTCCTTCTAAAAGTAAGATAATATATCTTTTCCCCGAAAAATGCGGGAACGAGTGCCAACACTTCAAAATGCTGCAAACGGCCTCTTGGTGGAGGCTATAAAATCATAAGATTCTCCAGGAAGGACAGACCCGCAAATGATCAGCTTTGGCCCGATATAGTTCAACCCTACACAAAAAGGTATATTACGGCAACAGATCAAAGGATGTCTTCCAGCGCTCCGTTCTCCAAATAGGGAAGTCACAGTATATTCCCGGCAGGGGTCTCTTCAACAAATGCATCCCGAAATACTCGGAGACTTAATGATAATAACTTGGCACTCGCACGACCCTAGGGTCAGAACATCGGGCTCACAAAGCCCCTACAAGGCAGCACCAACTTGATGACTCAGAGACTGACGTTAATAGCCATGTGTTGGGAAACCCAAAAATGTAAGAACCCTAGAGAGTAGGCTCGGCATAACCAGATCCATTCTACATCACAGAAAAATCCCAAAGGTTAGGCTATACTCGCATTTGTAAGAATCCCGAAAGGGCATACCCTCAGTGTAGATGCCTAAACTATCACTCGGGATCAAAAATGGCTACGGTTAAATATATATGACTATAGTCAAAACGAGTGACACATCTAAAATAACGCAACTCGGGGACGCCCGACCGTCGCTAAATAAAAATCGCAGGCCGCTACTTCGAATATACTTCGAAAAGAACTGGGTAAAACAGGCTTCCTTCAACAGGCAAAAACGAGCTTCGACCATGTCAGCTCCAAATTACAAAGGCTTCGAACTACTCAGACTACAAGCTATGAACCTTCTAAGGTGCTCGAAATATCACCGATAACGAATTGAAATTGAGGTTCTTCTAGAACCGACGACGGGTCAGGCAAAAATCTTTCAAAAGACCTTAACAAGCAGAAAACAAAGCTAACAAAAAGTCCACGGGCAAAAACAGCATAAAATCCATTATCGCTAGCTAAGAAAGCCTATGGGCCACATATTAAAAGGACTTTACGACCAAACATGTAAGAGCCATTGTCGCTAGTCAAAATTGACAACTTGAGGATTAAAGTGAGCTCGAATCGTAACCCGATTCGATGACCAGATCCAAAATAGTTGACTAAGAAAGCCTACGAGCCACATATTAAAAGGTCTCTATGACCAAAAAGCGTAAGAGTCATTGTCGCCAGCAAAAACTGACAACTTAAGGGTCAACTAATTCTCGAACAGCAATGCGACTTGGAGACTGGACCCGAAATAGTTAATCTACAATATGCCTAAGGACAAGGCATAAATTCCACGATCACCGGCCGAGTGAGCCTCCAGGATACCCACCTGTAAGGTCATTTTAACCCAAAGCATGAAAGGCCATCGCCTTCTGGCCATGCAGGTAGGGAAGAACTCAAGGGTCAATTAATGCTCGAATCGCAATGCGTCTCGGATACTGGACTCGAAATAGAAAAACTACAACATTCCTAAGGACACGACATAAATACTGCTATCACCAACCAAGTGAGACTCTGAGCCACCAACCTATAAGGTCTTTTCAACCCGAAGCACGAAAGGCCACCTCTTTCCACACATGTAAGCAGGGAAGAACTCAAGGGTCAATTAATGCTCGAATCTCAACGCAACTCAGAGACTGCACCCGAAGTAGCTAAACTACAACATGCCTAAGGGCATGGCATAAATGCCGCTGTCACCAGTCGAGTAAGCCTCCGGGCCACCCACCTATAAGGTCACTTTGACCCAGGGCACAAAAAATTGAAGGACAGGCAAGCTCGAATAAAAGCCTGACTCGAAGCCTAAAATAGCTGGATAAAACGTAGAGACTCCAATGCCTTCTTACGTCAAAGATCGCGCTTAAAAGTTCCCTGAAATGACTGATCGGTTCCGAACTCGCGAGGATCTTGCTGAAACATGGAAACCAGTCCGGCAGATCAAAAGCAATACGGAAAAAACACAAAGGAGGTAAAACTTCACGACTTCTCTCATTTTATACGTATATATATGCGCAAAAGATGTGCTCTCCATCTACAAGCATAATCTGTAAACAAAAAATACAAAGTGGAAAAGTCGATACTCCAAATAAAATTGCGGCCTATCAGCCCCAGCCTCGTTCTTCGTGGCATCAACAATAAACAAACCGGGCATCACGCTTGACTACCTCGCCTCAAGAGAGTCCTTCCGGAAGGACGGTACCCCCCGTATGAGCCTCTTCAAGTAATGCACCCCCCGTAGGTCCACTTCAACATGGCTCAATCATCGGCGGCAAATCACTACTCCTTCATCATTCTCGGTCCAGCTTAGTGTTATGCTAGTCCGAGCACCGACTGCCCCCGATTTGGACTTTTGAACGATAAAGCTACAGCTCCACAGCCATATCCACTCGGATCAAAGCTTAAAGACCCGAGATGCGGAGGGATCATGCTTAAACTTGCCACATAGTGAAGTCGGCAAAGCTTACTCAATGACCAAACACCCTCTTGTGGACCAACTGTTGTTGGCCCAAAGGAATCGTCACTCCAAAAGCATCAGGCGTAGATGATGCACTCTCCACGGAGGCATAGGCCATTCTCTCCCCAATAAAAACTCCTTCACGAGTATGGAACACATATCTCATCTATCGCCATGCTCGGTCTTTGCTATACCCCGAATAAACAGCTTCATAGGGCATGATCCGCCAAGCACCATAAAATTAGCAAACCCCGAGGACCCTCGGGAAATAGAAGCAACTTCACAATTGCATACAAGAAGGGCCAGAACGAGTCAACGCCAACTAAAGGCATCGAACTTTGTCAGCAACTCCAGCTCCAAGGTAATCCTCGACCTAGAGGACTTCCGCCATAGCAAAGACAGCGGCCCAAGAAGACCAATAATGTCTCCACAAAATTGGCATATAGCCCTAGGAGGCCTTCGGTAAAGAAAGTTAATTTTCAAAGAGATGGGCATCCTTATCAAACACCCATACAAAAGAGACTCCGTGTAATGATCAGGATGCACCGTATGCACAGCCAGACCTCTATTCAGAGATCACCTCCAAGAGGTTACCGATGTTCTGAGAACTAAGTACTCAGGTAAGCCTCTTCTCAATGGCCATTATGAGGCCCGAAGACATCGACCACACTTTCGCAGAGAAAAAGGACCCTAGAGAGCCGGGGTTGTTCGCCTAATTTGGTCCCGGTTCGAAAACACAAAAAGACCCTGCGCGAAGCCAGTTCGTCAACCGAAGGCTAG
Organism: Nicotiana glauca; assembly: GCA_026770625.1. Taxonomy (NCBI): domain Eukaryota; kingdom Viridiplantae; phylum Streptophyta; class Magnoliopsida; order Solanales; family Solanaceae; genus Nicotiana; species Nicotiana glauca. The sequence goes on along the minus strand of MU763529.1, from coordinate 60,491 downwards.
GAGAGATACTTGTGGCTGAGGTTGTATCACAGGCAACGCATAGGGCCATGCACTTAAAGCTGCCAAAAATATAAAGGGACACGGCAAATATGGAAGGAATTCGAAAGAAGAAACCAAGAAAATATCTTTTGTATTTGCACAAGTGTTCGTTATAGCGACCCTCGATGGATCCTTACATATGAATACATTATATAGGATTACAAAATCCCACATGAGATCTTTACAAAAAAGCGAAGAAATACAGGTAATATGCATACAACAGAAGCGTAAGGATCTAGCTTATTTATGCTGCATTTCTGTTATCATCCTCTCGGGCGTATAATCTCAAGACAATATCTTCCAAAGTCCGACCCTCTCGAGGACCACGTCCCAATCATACGAGAATGGAATATTCCAAATGATAGGGTATGAAAAAGGAAGGCAGGGGAGAAGGGCAAAATGATGAAGGATAAGCCGGAAGAATGCAAGAAGTGACTGAATTTGGCTAGTACGAACTCCGCCAGCACTGCCATTTTGAAGCCACTTCTTGAGATGTTGCCTCGGCCCAGAAGGAAATGGTTAGTAGAGATCGCTGATACCCCTTTCTGGAATCCAAAAAGGGTGTAACATACCAAGCCGAGGAGGGAGGGTGAGTAGCGGTGTATAAGCCGAACCCCCTCTTGAGCAGCGGTGCATAATCTAAAATAGCCCCAGGGCTAGAGGAAATTGATCTTCTGCCTCATCACCCTGAGCCAAGGACAACAACAATAACAACAACAAAAATATCACCTCAGCAACGCGACTTCGCCCGATAAGAAGAGAGGCCAAGGGCCGGGTCATAGTGTTCATGGCACAATATCTTAAGGCTGTAGGCTCCAAACAGGGTGAGATGATAGAGATTCAAGATACTGGAAAATAAGAAGAGATGGAAATCTAAGGAAAATTAGATAAATGGACAATCACGAAAAACCCCTTTTATAGGAAAAGAAGAGTAATCGATAGTGCTATTACTGCCCTTGGAAAGCTTAAACAGGAGGCCAAATTAATACGCTCTTAGAAGTTGAACCGATATCAACAAAGATCAAAATCCGAAACATTTCAGGCAGTCCTAGAGATATGACAAAGCAAAATGCCTCCACAACTGCAAAAAAGGGTTACACTATCGGTGCGACGCCATTATGGGGATCGAGAAATAGAGTGTCAAGATCATTTCTTATCACTTCCCTTTAAGAAATATGGATACTATATGTACACGATGAAATCTGGGAGACCGATTTATCCTCGACAAAATACCTCGAAGGGCAATCTTGGAAGACAAGGACCTCGAGCCAGTCATTCCCCTCAGGAACGGCTAGTGCTTTGCCAAAGATAGTGTCAGCCAAAACCTCAGCAAATGCAGAGATCTTTCGAGGAATGCATCCAGAGTCGATCAGGTCTATTTAGGCAACATGACATTAGCCCACGCACACATCGCAGAGCTAGCCGGTTCTCCCATCCTATTTCTTTTATCACACAACATATTTTGTACTAAGATTGGAATTCCCCCTTTTTATAAAAGGGGAGTTATTCACACCCTGTAAAGGGAGAGCTCCTACCATTCTACTCAAGTGCAATAATATATTCTCTATTTTTCTCCTCTCTAAATCCTTATCTTTACTGCCACGAAGTCATTCAGTTTATTACCTTCTCATCTGTTCTTTATTTATCACTTGATATTGGTCTGAGGATACCTCGATATTCATCGCTTTTATACGTGTTCTTCATCGCATAACTTAGTATTAGCTATATAGAGACTTATTTAATTATATTTGCAACTATTAACCCATCCCCAACTATCCTCGATAGCTCGAATTCGACCCCGAAGTCGACCCCAAAGTCCCCATTGGCCCGGTCTATAACCGAGCAGCAGGCCCTTCGGTTGGATCACTATCTCGTTTTAACTCACGTTCTATCGACAAATCCTATACTATTAGCATCAACTGCTTTCACAACTAGCTCTGGAATAGATCACGTATTTTTAGAATTCCATTTTACAAAATTTATTATCATTACCATTTTCACTATAAATAGTATGATAGAGCAATAAGGTTTTATAAAGATAGGAGGCAGGATAAGAAAAAATAAATGAAAAGGTGACAAGAATGAATGTCCTTGGGATTAAGCTCATAAGAAAGCTAATTGTTTCTCTATGTTATAGAAGGCTCAGTATGGCATGAATTAACTAAAAGGAGTCTAAGACTAGTAGCGCTTAGAATAGATGAAATGCTACCCTAATAGTGGTACATGGGGATAATTGTGATGGATAAAGGATGAAGTTTGATCTTCCGAAGAAGGGAAATTCCTGAATTGTAAAAGACTAGGATACCCATGTAAGTTAACTCAGAAGTGAACTAAGTTTCAATGGACCAATGCTTGCGAACAGAGTTTCCAAGCATTGAAAGACAAGTTAACTTCACCACCGGTTCTACCTCTCCCAGAGGGGACCGATGGTTATGTTATCTTTTATGGCATTTCAGGCATTAGATTGGGTCATGTGTCTATGCTTCTAGACAACTAAGAAAGCACGAGAAAAAAACTAACCGACCTACGATTTAGAGTTAGCCTTGGTGATTCATGCACTAAATATGTGGAGGCACTAGTTATATGGCATTCATGTTGATATCTATGCAGATCATAAGAGCCTCAAGTATATCTTCAAGAAAAAGGAATTAAATTTACGTCAAATGAGATGGTTAGAGTTACTTAAAGACTATGACGCTATACCATCCAATGAAAGTGAACGTAGTAGCTAATACCATGAGTTGTAGATCAATGGGTAGCCTATCATATTTACACCCAAAAATAGGGAAATAGACGATGGGGTTCACCAGCTAGCTAGTCTTAGTGTTCGGTTTCTGGATCAGGTGGTATTGGAATTACTATTCAGGATACGAGAACATCCTCTTTAGTAATTGAAGTAAAGGAACACCGGTACGAGGATCCTGTGTTTGTTTATTATAGGGATACCACCCCTCAGAAGGAGAAGACACCATTTGGAATTACAAAAGACGGGGTTCTTAAATATTTAGGACAATTATGTGTCCCTAATATTGTAGGGCGACGTCGGCAGGTTATAGCAAAAACTCACTATTCTCGTTATTCTTTCCATCTAGGAGTGACTAAGATGTATCCTGATATTAGGGAAGTATGTTGGTGGGATAGAATGAAAAAGGATATAGCATAATTTTTTGCTCTATGTCCGAACTGTCAGCAGGTTAAGATTGATCATCAAAAACCCAGTGGATTGTTGCAGGCTATGGAGATTCCGACTTAGAAATTGGAAATAATCAATATGGATTTCATCGTAGGCTTACCTCGTACGCAACGTAAGTTCGATTTGATATGGGTGATTGTTGATAGGCTTACAAAGCCAACCCATTTCCTGCCCATTAGAACTATATATTCCTTAGAGGATTATGCAAGGCTTTATATTAAGGAAATGGTACGACTGCATGGTGTCCCTGTATCTATTATCTCATATAGAGGATCTCAATTTATAGCTAACTTTTGGAGGTCCTCCCAGAAAGGAATGGAGACTCAAGTAAGTCTTAGTACAATATTTCATCCCTAGACAGACGGATAGGCTGAGCGTACTATTCAGACACCGGAGGATATGTTACGAGCTTGTGTAATAGACTTCAATGGTAGGTGGGATGATCATATGCCGCTTATTGAGTTTGAAAATAATAATAGTTACAATTCCATTATTTAGATGGCTCCATACGAAGCTCTTTATAGATGTAAATGTAGGTCGCCTATAGGGCAGTTTGAAGTTGGAGAATCTGAATTACATGGGCCTTACCTGGTTCAATAGGCCATAGAAAAAGTAAAATTGATCCGGGATCAACTGTTGACAGCTCAGAGTCGTCAAAAGTCATATTCTGACGTGCGGCGACGAGATTTAAAGTTCAGGGTTGATGACTGGATATTCTTAAAGGTCCACCTATGAAAGGCGTGCTGAGATTTGGCAAGAAAAGTAAACTTAGCCCACAGTATATTGGGCCTTATAGAATCATCTAGAGAGTGGGCCATGTAGCTTTTCAAGTTAGAATTGCCCTCGGAATTGGAATTTGTCCAACAGGTTTTTCCCGTATCTATCTTACGGAAGTGCATTGGAAATCCTACCCGAGTGGTGCCCACGAATAATGTACAAATTATAGAAGACTTATCATACACAGAAGTTCCGGTTTCTATCCTAGACCGACAAATCTGCAAGCTACGGAATAATGCGGTAGCCTCCGTGAAAGTACTTTGGAGGAACAAAAATGTAGAAAAAATGACTTGGGATGCCGAGGAAGACATGAAGTCAAGATATCCCTAATTATTTTCTCCTCCAGAGAAGGGTCCGAATAAGACGTCATAACTATAAGGTACGTGTATAAATTCTTGTGTTGGTTATTGTCGTTGGTCATGTGAGGCCATTATCGTTATTCATAATTATGGTCCCGTGTGTCGCTGGGTTATTAAGCTCGTACAGGGAGAGTTGGTAGTGGTGTTATAGAGGCGACCTTGCCAAAGTTATATGGATCAGGGGGAGTTGAACATTTGAGGATGAATGTTTCTAGGGGGGAAGGATGTTACATCTCACATTTCCGTACGATGAAATTTCGTTTTCAGTTAATTGACGTGGACTCAGGGATGAGATTATCTTGAGGTTAACGTATTTACGCTATTTATAACAAACGATAAAAAAGTGTCATTAACGATAAATTGTACACGAATTAAAGAAAATGAGTTTAGTTGAAAGTGGTCAATTTGGGATAAAATACGGGTCGGGCGATAATACTCGATAATTATAACTAGTACCATGCAAGGTACCATATGACCACGGTACTATAATTTATAAAGTATATAAAAAAATAAGTAGAACCTTAAGTAAGAAAAATCTTAAATATACGGGTAATTAGTTAATTATCAGGTAACGAGACAATACCCGATTAATTATAAGTGGATAAATATTAATAAATCTATCCTTCAAAAATGTGACAGTTGGCCACAATGAGTCCTTAGTCATGTAATAGGTGGCAACCAAGGATCAAAGCAAAAGACACCTCATACTTGTATTTATATATATCATCCAAAATAGAGTCATACTTACAACAATTAAAAGACTAAAAGATGGCTTTCAAACAAAATGTCTAACGCTGCCACACTCAAAGTCTTTCAATTAAAAACATGAAAAGAACGTTACCCATCCTTGGTAATTGTCTCCTTCCCCAAAATTGTATAGTGTAAATATCAATCTACTCTTTTGGATGGGGTAAATCTATTAGTACAACAAAAAGCTTTTTGTTAATTGTTGGCACCTGGAAACAGCCTCTCTGCCCACAGGGTAGGGGTAAGGTCTGCGTACATATTACCCTCCCCAGACTCCACTTGTAGGATTATACTGGGTTGTTGTTGTTGTTGTTGTTGGCCTTCGAAAATAGTGATGTTTGACATTTTGAGTGCGTAGAAACATATAAGACAATTTATTAGTTCCAACGAAGTTATTGCAGTTGTAACCTTGAAGAGAATGTGAAGAGAATGAGGGGCCGTACATTTCTCTCACAACAGTGGTTGTGTTGCAGTTATGTTACACCCATCTTTTCTTTCTTTTAGCAAGGTCCAAGAAACAAGAAAAATGCTATTTTCATAAATTAATCTATTCATAGAAATATTAAGGGTGTCTATATTCTTGATTCCCCGTGAGAATTATTATTATCTTCTATTCATGGGTCTCAAAATAGTACGCAATTGAAATTTTTTATCTGGAAGGAATATTGAGATTATTATATATTTTTTATGCATTTTACCCATTTATACATGCGCATTGATCCATGACCATATGGCGTTATATACGCCTATATATGTAAATATATGTATATGGAATATGAGAAAAGGTTGCAACGTTATATACGCATCACAACCTGATCAGCTGGTATATGTTGATGATGTAGCCTACAATGGCCGAGACGATATGATGGGTTTCCCTCAGTGGCTTGATGATGCTATGTATACCCATACCTATGCATGGCATGACATTTATGCGCACGTGGATGACATTATAAATGTTTTAGAATTTACAACGTTATTCGTATTTAAAGACGAGTTTATTTACTCCATGTTTTATCTATGTCTTTTACGTACTAATTTTCATGCCTTACATACTCAGTACATTTTTCATACTGATGCCATATTTTACGGGGCTTGCGTTTCATGCCTGCAGGTGGATGTAGGCAAGCTAACGGTCCCCCTTCTTAGGATCCTTGATCAGCGAGAGTTGGCGTGCTCCACTTGATCCGGAGCTGCTTTTGATTTTGGTACGATATATATATATATATATATATATATATATATCTGTGTGTGTATGTGTGTGTGAGAATGACGTGGCTCAATCCCGTCTTTGTACAGTAATTTTTCCATTAGAGGTTTGTAGACAATATGTCTAGTTGGGTTGTATGTTGCCTTGTCGGCTTTCAGTTATTGGATATATAGTTGTCTATTGCAGCCTTACCAGATCGCCTGCTATATTCTGGATGTATAAGTACATATGCCTTATTGGTAGGTTTCCTTCATGTATGTTATCTTTGTAATTCAACTCATGTTATGCATGTTCATATCCTAGATGCATGCTTAGGGGTGATTGACAGGTAGGACTCTGGCACCCGTTACGGCCCATCGATTTGGGTCGTAACATTCAACTCTGCTTAGCTTGTGAGAACATCTTGGCCCAAACGAATATGATTACAAGGCTCGAGTCTGAGCTTTTGAAGGTGAAGCCGAAAGTTATTGATGCCTGAGTCGAAGCCTTAATGAGCCGAACTAAGGCTGAGAAGAAGGTGTCAGTCTATTTTAAGGACACTGCCGATGCTCGAGCTAAGCTGAGAAAGGCTCTTGACCGTGATCGCAATAGCAAGGAATATACTTTGTACAAATCTCGAAGGGAATCCCTCGAGGGGATTCATGCTAGGGATTTTGACCTCTTAGAAGAGGTGAAGCAGGCAAAGGTGGACAAACATGATCCTAAGTCCCTTTTGTCTGATGCCGAGGATAGCGAGAAAGGGGTCGATGGGCTATAGTCCCCGAGGGGAACGTAGATTAGATTTTCCTTTTTTGACTTCGTATATAGTGCCTTCAAAGAACATTGCAAATGGAGCTTGTATTTTTCATATATGTGTACAAAACGAAGCCTAGAGGCTTCATTTTTCATGTACTTCCTTTTGTTTCGATTGTTATCAGCCATTAGCCAGACGAACTGGTCTTTGAGTTAAAAGAACCCTTAGGTTTATAGTACCACCCTAGGGCTCGTTGGGCTGGCCCATAATCTTTTACACATCTGGTCGGTATGACCTTTAGTATAAGTCGGCGTTTAAGCTCTTATGCTATTGCTCTTAGTCATATTCAGTTAACTGTTTCAAGTTTAATCTTCCAGTTTGGCCCTTATGTTTTTGAATTTAAAGCTGGTCGTTAGGCTCCTATGCGTTTGGTCGGTACAACCTTTTATATGGGCTAGCGGTAGTGGCTCTTACGCATTGGGTCGATACAATATTTTATATGGGTTGGCGACTGTGGCTCTTAAGCATTGGGTCAGTACGATCTTTAATATAGGCTGGCGACAGTGGCTTTTACGCGTTGGGTTGCTACGACCTTTAATATAGGTTTTATTTTTCCCTCATTATGGACTTTTTAGGATTGTGTTTGCCTGACTCTTTGATGGTTTGATAAAAACCTCGATTACGAGTCGTCATATGGCGATGAATGAGCATATCGGGAGGTTTTGGCTCGGTAGTTGAGTGTCTCGAAGCCTGTGATTTGGAGCTGACATGGTGGAAGCTCTTTTGCCTATGTCAAGGATAGCCTGTTTAACCGGTTCTTTTCAAACTATTTTCGATGTAGTTAAAGGCCTGTGATTTTATAATGACAGTCGGGCATCCCCTAGTCGCATTAGTTTGGCTTGTACGCCCTTCTAACCGTAGTCATTGTGTTTGGGCGGAGCCTTTCAGTCCCTGAGTGAAGTAATTTTGGTGTCTATATCGAGGGTATGCCTTTTTACGGGTCTAAAAAGTTCGATATATAGCCATAACATTAAGATCGGGATTATGCCTTTTGTAATGTCTTATAAATATTGCATGCCTTTGATGTCTTACAGATTTGGTTACTTGGTACAAGTATGGTTCATACCTTGCTTGAGGTCTTACAGATTTGGTTACTTGGGACAAGTTTGTTTGATGTCTTGATTGAGGTCTTATAGATTTGGTTACTTGGTACAAGTATGGTTCATGCCTTGCTTGAGGTCTTACAGATTTGATACTGCCTTATGAACATCTTATAAATTTTGCATGCCTTTGAGGTCTTGTAGATTTGGTTACTTGGTACAAGTATAGTTCATGCCTTGCTTGAGGTCTTACAGATTTGATATTGGCTTATGAAGGTCTTATCCATTTTGCATGCCTTTGAGATCTTATAGATTTGGCTACTTGGTACAAGTATGGTTCATGCATTGCTTGGGGTATTAGAGATTTGGTTACTCAGTACAAGTATGGTTCATGTCTTGCTTGAAGTCATACATATTTGATATTTTCTTATGAAGGACTTAGAGATTTGATATTACCTTATGAAGGTCTTACGTGCTCGAGGTTGCCCGCATAGAGCCTTATAGCCTCGGGTTTTGATAGATCGATAGGTGTGGCAGTTGGTGGCAGTCCATGAGTCATCGAAATTATCTTAGCCCAAGAGCCATTCCTTGTAAACTTGGTAGTTCCTCATTGAAGGCTTACGAGTTTGGAATTTCCAACCAGGAGGTCATGTGGCCTTGAGTTCTTGACGCCAGTCCTCGATTGTTTGGGACGTTTGCTCCTAGAGCCATTTTTGCAATCTTACTGTTGCCTTATTGAGGGCTTAGCTTCGAGTTTTTGATGCCAATACCCGAGTATTTAGGAAGTTTTTTGGCTCTAGAGCTGCTTTTGTAAAACATATCGAGCGTCTTTGAATGCGAAATGCTTTGATGGAGGGGAAATTGTTATTTGATTGTTTGGTACAAGTATATACATTTTTGCTTTCAAGGGATAGGTTACTCTATACGGACACGGTTCATTTCACCATTTGGTCCGATATATCATTTTTCTATCGAGACCCTGTTCAGCACATCTTGGCCTCTCTAAGGAGGTAACCTTCAGGGGAGGATGCCCTTCAGTATTCGAGGTTGATTGAAGAGATGCCTTGAAAACTTGTTGAGCCTTTGTTCGGTAGCCTACAGATGTTGCCTCATTAAAGACCTTCCTGGTAAAACCCTTTTTGGGATAGAAACCCGGTTGAAGGAAAAGAGTGCAACGTATGCTTTTGGAACCTAAGACCTTTGAGTTGGAGAGCGCTTCGACAGTTTCGATCGGATACCTGGATTCAGGTTAGTAGAAAATGTAAGTCGTAAGAGGGAGGTGACCATACCTTAATGCCAAAGGCGCTTCAGACCTCGATGTGATTCAATTATTTGTTATGAGGACTCAGTGCAGTCCTTCGTTTTGTTTAGTCGGGCATAGCCGATAATGTATCCTGCTATCGCTATCTTACTGTTTGCTTATCCTTTGGCTCCTTTGATGGTAGAGGAATTGGTGTTGGTTCCACATCGCGCACCGCAAACATCTCTTTTGCCACATGTTGTTCCCTGTAGACAGTTTTTACCCCATCCTTTGTTGGGAATTTCATCATTTGATGGAGGGTGGATGGTACTACTCTCATGTAATGTATCCACGGCCTCCCATAAGGCGTTGTACCTCATGTCTCCTTCGATGACATGGAATTTTGCATTTTGGGTTGTGCCGACCACGTTCACTGGAAGGGTGATTTCCCCTTTCGTTGTTTCACTTGCCATGTTGTACCTGTTGATGAATTGAGAGGCGAGCATGATTTGGTCAAGCAGTCCGAGTTGCTCTACCACCCTCGGCCTGATGATATTGGACGAGCTACCTAGATCCATAAGTACATGTTTAATTTGAAATGTATTTATAGGGAAAGATATTACTAGTGCATTGTTGTGAGGATGAGACAAGGTCTTGATGTCCTCGTCACTGAATGTGAGGGCATCCTCGAGTATATAACCTCGAGTTTGCTTTTCTCTTGTGATGGATATTTTTGTTCTTCTGATCGTGGGTTCTTGTGAAGAAACAAAGACTCCTAAGATCATGTGGATGAAATTTTATGGCTCGTTTGTTTTATTCTTCCTGGTCGCCTCTCTTTCTCTGAATTTATTTTTGGCCCTATCGCTGAGGAATTCTCGGAGGTGACCTTTGCAGAGCATCCTGGCAAGTTTTTCCTGGAGTTTCCAGCAATCTTCGATCCTGTGTTCGTGTGTGCTGTGAAATTCACACACTAAGTTATGGTTCCTTTGTGGAGGATTCGATTGTACATGGCTTGGTCACCTGGTGTCTCTGATTTTAGTGATGGCGATCGATGTTGAAGTTGTATTCCGACAAGTGAGGTGCCTCCATTAGCCCTATGTGCTTGTAGAACCTCGCTCTGCTAATGATTCCCTTAGGATTCTGGCTCCGATTGACTGTTCGGTCGTTGCAGGGTATGTTGCTCCTTGGGCGTTTCTTTTATCTTCAGTGTATGGTTGGTATCTTTTTTTTTTGTTTTTATTTAACTCTTTTGCCTAAATCCTGCTAAGAAATACCGAGCCCGAGGGGACTCCTAGTTGGTCATCCTTAACCCTGATCTTTGATTGATATCGGTTGTGGACATCTGACCAAGTCATGGCGGGATACTAGACTAAGTTTTGCTTCAGCTATTTCGAAGCTACCGAGCTCCGCTCGTTTAAACCTTAAGTGAAGACCAGCACTGCCCAGTCATCGAAGATCGGTTGTAATTGCCTTCATTCCATTTGAAAGCGGCATACGAACTCTCAAAGCATCTCATTCTCCTTTTACTTGATTTTGAAAACGTCGGATTTCCTCGTAGCTACTTTGATGGCACAAACATGTGCTTTATGAAAGAATCTGCCAGCATGGAAAATGAATCGATAAATTTAGGAGTTAGGTTTTAATACCACATCATGTCACCTTTCAAGAGTGTTTCTCCGAACTTCTTCATCAGAACGGATTCGAACCCATCGTCTCTCAGGTTGTTGCCCTTCACTGCGCAAGTGTAAGTAGTGACGTGCTTGTTGGGGTCTGAAGTTCTGTTGTACGTTGGAAGGTCAGGCATTATGAATTTCTTTAGAAAGGGTTTCGGAGCTGCTTCTTGCGGGAACAGATTTTGTACGAACTTCTTCGAATCTACACCTTTAAGGATCGGGGGTGCCCTTAGCATTTGATCGACCCACGAGTTGTAGGCCTCTACCTTCTTGTCGTTGGCTTCTACCTTCTTCCTACCTGACTCGATCCTCTTTGTGAGGTCTTCGAGCATCTTTATGATGGCGGGGTTGGCTGTCGACCCGTTGTTGCTTGATCTTCGTGTTACCTATTCTGCTCGGGGAGCCACTTCCGGTGGTACTGTGCTGGGAGGTTTTGGTGACTTTGCAACTGAGCAATCGCTAGCTATTGTGCCTGTAACATTTCAAAAATAACATGAAGGCTAACTTCATGTTCCTCCCTAGGTAAGGTTTTCTGAGCTTCTTGTTGATCTCCTTGGTGTATGCTCATGTTGGTATGGCAGCTTATTTAGACCAGTTGAGCGTTGCGCGAGACCACCTCCATGGAAATTGGTTCTGGTGCATTCTCAAGGTTTTGTGGTGGTACACCAACACCTGGAACACCCACACCATTCTCTCCATTGTCCTCAAGATTGTTGTTTTCACGTGTGTTTCCTGAGTTAGACATCTTCACCTAAAATCAAAAGATCTTGGACAAGAAAAAATGTGAAAGGTAACTTGTGTTATGGAGTGAACCAGCAAGAAAATAATCACTATTATTTTTAGCCCCACGGTGGGCGCCAAACTATTTACGCTGAAAATGATGATTACAATTAGATTTGATTTTCTGGTTCTAAAGACATATGATCTATTTTATGGTAGTAGTTAGGCAATGGATGATAAGTGGAATACTGGAAAATAAAATAAGAGCTTATAGATAATGTAATAATCAAACTGAATGGTCAAAGGTCGGGGCCTCAAGTGGTCGTACACAGGGCCTAGAGGTAAAGTCAGATGCCCGGCTAAGGAAAATCGAGGAGGGACTAACAGTTATGATAGCTTTGGTGGAAGCCTCTTATGACCAATAGTGAGCTATAAATGAAGAACAATAAATAGAACACAATGGATATAAGCAATAAATGTAAGCAATGATATTAGGAGAAATGTTAGAGAGTGTAGAGAATGTTCTTGTATATTCAATGGTGAGTATCAGATTCCTTATAAAATGGCAAGGATCCCCTTTATATACCAGGGGAAAATCCAAACATAGTACAAGTGCATTCATTACAAAGATACATGGTTAGTACAACTATTTAATGCCACGGTATGGGCTTGAGCTAGCCAAACGGGCTAGGTCAGCTCTAGTCGCATACCTTGGGAGCCTCCCACTTTTTTATCATAACTATCGATCTACACTGCATCGAGGCCGGACGTCGATAACTCCTCGGGTGTTAATGTCGACCATAATCTCGAGCCTGGAAACGTTCTTATGAAGCATGTAATGCCCAAAAATTGGTCCGTCCGATTTTACCATATACAAACTAGTTACCTTAAGTGTAGATCCTACTAAATAGCGTTAAACCGTTAGTCATTTGATCATTGTTTAAATTCAATCAGTATAGGGATGATGATTTTTCTATATCTTTGACTAGCGAGCAATAATTTTTTGTTGTGTTTTGCACTCATCAAATTTTGGCACCGTCACTTGGGATTGATAATCAATAGTGTTCAAATAGTTTTTGCTGTTATTTCAGGTTTTTTTTTCTATTCTTCACGGGTTTCCTCTTCCGTGTGCAGGAAACAGAATGACGTCTCTGGTGTATGAAATGATCTTCTTTATAGGAATTTATTTCATACAATCCAGAGGTAGAAAAGTGTCACGGCCCCAGTTCGCCCTCCATGAACATGTCGTGATGGCACCTAGTCCCTATAAATAGGTAAGCCTAACAATGCGGATAAACCATAAATTGCGGAAGAATAATTTAAAACCGATTTAGTAAATTAAACCTATATCTACGATGCCGCTCGGCACATACAATAACAACTCTCGAAGCTAATAAAAATTCCCAAAACTCAGAATCTCACAAATCACAAGCTAAGGGATTACATAAGAGGCTCTAACTCAAGAATATCTATACAAGGAGAAATACTGAAAGAGCTATACTTATTACAGGAAACTGAAAAGGGACTCCTCGGTCTACGGACGTAGCAGATATATCTCGAAGTCTCTACTGATACGCCTCCTTCCAAGGCTGAGAGAACTGAGTGGGGGTACTTGTATCTGCACAAAAAAAATGTGCAAAAGAGTAGTATGAGCACACCACGGCGGTGGCCAGTAAGTATCAAGAATAACCTCGATGGAGTAGTGACGAGGAACAGTCAAGGCACCTACCGGTCAAATAAACAGTATAATCATAAGAATAGTAGAACCGATATATATAATTATGTAAAGACTGCATGAATGATTAAAATTGCTACAATTCACAATAAGGAAAAAAAGACAACATGTAACAACAAGAATATAATAAATGATGATATGAAATGACGGCAGAATCATAATCAAAATCCTAAGGTCACAACACAACAAGGGGAAACAAGTCAATAACTCATATCCTGCAATGATGATCAAATAAGGTCTTACTCAACTCTTTCCACAACTTACCAAAATCTCAAACAAACCACAATTCACGAAACCCAGCACCTGAAATCTAACACTTGCCATCCTGTGCCCCATCAATCTCACAGTCATACTAACAACTAACTAGGACCACTCTCACATATATAATGGATAAACGGAGGCGTACCTCCACCCTTAGAAAAATTAGAAGAATTCACTTCTAATGGGGATGTCCAACTATGGGTATACTTGTGCAGGTATTTTCAACAAGGATTCTACCACTTGTAAACATAAAAGGAGAAACGGACCGCACATACGACGTTTCCTCACAACTTCCAAGCGATAAAGCTCGTACAGGTAAGCAACCCACAATCATAATATCACAAGATAGTAATGCCTCCATAGGCTGTCACTGTTCTTTATAATCAATCCCTGACATACCCCACCTTATTTACCCACACGTGCAAACAATAATGTGATAGGCACCGCCTTATTTCGCCACACGTGCATCACAATGTTCCTACCTTATGCTGCCACATACGCAACCCACATATAAGCATATAACATATCCCGCCTTATTACGTCGCATGTGAAAAACATCAATAACAACAACAGCACGGTAAAGACCTCGTGCAACCCTTCAACAACAATCGCACAGTAGAGACCTTGTGCGTCACAGTATCAATAATCGCACGGTAGAAACCTCGTGCATCACAATACCAACAACCGCACGATAGAAACCTCGTGCATCACAGTCTCAAGTGCAACACAACAAATGATGATATATACAGGAACAAAGCAAGAGAATCAACTCAGGTATTTCTGTACACCAAATAGACAGTACAACTAGCTCACAAGGAATAACCGTAACAGAAAGATACTAAGCACAATAAGAACAGCCAAACAAGGGAGAAGTAATACGAAACAATGACACCATAATACTTAGTTCAACAACAAGGAAATTAACATGAATCAAATGAGTTCAATTAAGGAAATATCAACTAAACACAGGATATCTAACTTCTTTCCAATTAAGACAAATTAATTACACGAGAGATAGAAATAATGATTTCCAAATAAAGACAAGCAGTTAGGAAAGGATAATGTGACTATACAAGGGCAAATGTCTACTGTTAAACAAGTAAAAGTCAATAAGGAAACAAGAATAAACCAAAAGGGGCAATTAAATTCCATATAAGACATGTAGAGGTGAAACTAATGACAGGGAACTCAATCGTATCAAGAACAACTTTATATTCGGTGATTCCAAGGATCTAAGAACCTAAAAGGGGCAATTTTTTCACAAATAAATCCAAGCACGCACTCGTCACCTCGCGTACAGGGAATACAATCAACAGAGAAGACTCAAATCCCAAGGGAAAGTCCCCCCCATAGGGTTAGGCAAGATATTTACCTCGAACCGGTTAAAATCAATTAGCAAACACATTCTTGCCACGAGTACTCGACTCCAAATGGCCCAAATCTATTCAATTAAATCACACATTGTAAATAACTTCTCAAGCAACTGATTCTACTATTTAATTCAAAGCTAAAGCGCGCAATTAGGCAAAATGACCAAAACGCTCCTCAGTCCAATGTCTCGAAATCGGATAAATTTTACATTTTCAGAACCCTCGTACTCTCACGAGTTTATCCATACAAATTTTTCCAAATCGGAGGTCAAACACCCACTCAAAAATCAATAATTTGGTCTATGAAGTTTTACCCATTTTACATTCAACAATCCAAAATTAAAGAGGAATTCATGATTAGATTAATGGGTTTTAAGAATAAGGGAGTAGATAATCGTTACCCAATCGTTGCCGCTGAAAAACCCTCAAAATCTCCCTCAAATCCGAGCTCTCTAGCTTGAGTTTTGGTAAAAATGGCTAAACCCTCGTTTTGAAATGTTTATATCTGCCCAGTGATTTAATGAATCACGAACGCAAAAGAGATCACGCATTCACGAAGAAGGAGTTTGAAGGCTGCAAATTTGTGCTTCCCGAACGCGAAAGCACGCTCGCGAATGCGAAGGAGGAAAAATATGCTGTCTCGGGATTTACTCATCGCGGACGCGTGGAACGACACGCGAACGAGAAAGGTGGACTTTGCAAGGTATGCGAATGCGTTGGTTGGTATGCGAACGCGAATGAGGAAATGACAGAACATCGTGAACGCGAGGCACAGAACGTGAATGCGTAGAAGGAATTGGTCCTCCTCCAAAATTACTCTACGCGATCGCGATGAGGAAAAAAGGGTCTACAACAGCTGATGGATTTTCTGCAACATACACAACTCTAAAGTACTCCGTTGAGCATCCGAACCACACCCGAGGCCCTCGGGACATCAACCAAACCTACGGGCATACCCCATATCATCAATCAAATTCGTACCAACCCTTAAACAACCTAAAACAACGTCGGAAACTCGAATTAATCAAAGATTTGAGCCTAAGAACTTCAAGGTTTAGCAAAATACACTTTCGATATAAAAACCTAACCAAAACACGTCCGAATGACCTGAAATTTCGTACACACATCCCAAATGACATGATAGAGCTACTATAGCTTCCAAAATTCCATTCTGACCCTCCGATCAAAAACTCACTATCAGACCGGAAACTTTGAAAATTCAAACTTCGGCATTTCAAGCCTATATTAGCTATGGACCTCCAAAATACATTCTGATCACGCACCCAACGCTGAAATCACCTAACGAAGCTAAAAAAACCATCGAATTTCCATTCTAAGCCCGTCTTCACACTGTTTCGACTGTGGGCAACTATCCAACACTTAAGCTCTCATTTAGGGACTAAGTGTCCCAAAACTCTCTAAAATTCAAAACTGAACATCCCGACAATTTCAAATTAGTAGGACTAGACTAGGGAAGCCAGTTAATAGGGGATCGGGGCGTTAATTCTTAAGACGACCGTCTGGGTCGTCACATCCTCCGCCACTTAAACATTCGTTCCTCCTTAAACGATCTAGAGACATACCTGAAGTCCTCAAGTCACTGAGTGCGCACTTCCAACATACACCTGGGGTAATCCCACGTCACCCTAATCCACTTAAGCTTGACGAAACCATCTCAACTAAAATTAACCTTTCTAGCAATACCAATAGGCCTTCAAACCAAAATTCTCACCTTCCATCCATTTCCAAAAGACCCGATCCTAAATCTATGTCCGGTATCAGTCTCAACCAGCTATTTCAATACAAGCCAACACACACATGGTACAACCACACAATATGACACATCACACGTGGGACACAATAACATTTCTAATAGCAATACTTGCCCGATATCAAATTCGTGCCGTTCATAAGCCTTATATTCAACAGAGACTCTTTTCAAACCTCCACAACACTGGCTATGATACAATAATCACGAAAACCTCATAACATAACACCCGAATAACCAAATCTCAGCCAATACCAACGGGTACACCCCACAAGATAAACCTCCAGAAGCATAGAACGGAAATGATTGATATAATGAAGGAAACACATAAGGAACTAACAAACAAATCAAACTATCAAAAATTATTCTAAGCCACAAATCGACAAAACATCTAACAATAAGGAATGAAAGCATATAAAAGACCCACAAGGATCTTGTACTGATATAACTCTTATCCCAGAACACAGTCCGATCTTAACATATCAAATCACCTGAAATCACGAGGGTCCCGCCATCAACACTGAATCACAAGTAGGGCACACATCAACCCATCTAGAGACTCTCACTAAATCAATTATGTCTACAATTCACGACATAAACTGGCACCTACACCGGTGGAGCATAGAAATCATAGCTCGTAACCAAGAAAACTCAGAAGCAAGATCAAACCTACCAAAAACAAACAGCAGGAATCTACTACTGGTCTCATAACTCTCGACAACAGCTAGAAATAGACGATAGACATGGCTATCACTCATAGAACCTCCCAACAGGGTAATCATATAAATAGAGTACAACTCATGAAAAGCTCCCATAAATGGAACAACAAACAAGGAACTCACCCCAATAAGCAAAACTGTGATGAACTACAGATAGTGCCCCTCTATAACAAACTGAATTCGTACCTGAGTGACATTAGCTGGCGTACCAGCCTCAAACCTACTATATGAAACCCATCAACGAGGTGGGCCTCCGCCTCTTGGGCGCCTTCTACCTGCCTAAATACCTCACTGTGACATACCGGTCCGAAGTCTGGGACAATCTCTCACCATGTGGATAATATCTCCACACTCAAAGCACCCTCTCTGTTGACGAGGTGGTGGGATTTGTGCGATATGGGTACTCCGAGAACCATGAATGCCTGAGTCACCATGCAAGGCCTGAAGCTCGAACTGAACTGGCTGACCCGCAAAACCTCTACCATGACACACCCTGCCTCCAAAATAAGGACCAATATATCTCACTGGTCTATGAGGCCTCCTCGCCTCCTCAAGCTCTCTCTCCTGATCTCATCTGCTCTCTCTCTCCCATGACCCTGCCTGCCCTCTCTCTCTCTAGCATGTATACCCACTATCCTCCTAGCAATGTTCACCACCTGCTGATACGGAATATCCATCTCCAACTCACAGGCCATGTTGGACCTAATGATAGGAATAAGCCCCTCAATGAACCGGTGAACCTTCTCATGAATAGTAGAAACCACGGCTGAGGCATGTCTAGCCAAACTGGTGTAACGAACAGCATACTCCGAGACGGTCGTAGCACCCTGGTGCAAATGCTCAAACTCTGTGTGCCATGCATCCCTGAGGCTCTTAGGAACAAACTTTCTCAAAAACATATCTAAAAACTTTGTCCAAGTCAGTGAGGCTGCCTCGTCTGGGCTGTCTAACTCATAGGTGCGCCACCAATCATAGGTGGCTCCTCGAAGATAAAAAGTAGTGGAAGAAACCCCCTCAATCCATAGAAACCCATAGTACGAAGAATACGGTAACACTCATTAAGAAACCCCAAGCATCGTCTGATGCTAATCCACTGAACACCGGAGGATCATACTTTTTGAACCTCTCTAGTCTCATCTGCTCCTGCTCAGAAGCTGTTGTCATGACCTCGGGCTGAACTAGTGCCGCAAGTGGCGCAGGAATAATCTCTGGGACCTGCTCAACATGCGCTCGCTGTGCAGAATTACGGGCGGTGGGAGTCTGTAATCCTCCCCCAGCCTGGGATGTAGCTGCAGCAAGGGGAAGCAATCCTGCCTAAGCCAAAGTGGTGTACATACTCATGAACTGTGCCAAGGTCTCCTAAAGGGTTGGAGTAGTAGTAGCAGTAGGCGTTTCAGGTGCATGGACTCCGAGTGGATCTACTGGTGGTACCTCGGCGGCAGCTCGCGCAGGTGCTCTCGCTGCACCACGTATGCATCCTCGAACTCTACCCCGACCCCGACCTCCAACGGCTGCAGCAGGGGGAGGGTGCCTGATCACCTCCAGTAGTTCGTGTCCTCACCATATATGAGAGAGTAGAAGACAAAGGTTTAGGATTGTGGATGTCAAAAAACTCTCGCATGATAGGGGAATCAAATGAAATGGAATTTTCCTAACGGTTACATAGCCTCTCGCAGATAAGTAAAGTCGTCTCCGTACCGATCGACAAGACTCTAATAAACCGGCTTGTGATCTGTGACTCTTATGAACCTAGAGATCTAATACCAACTTGTCACGACCCCCGTTTGCTCTCCGTGAACATGTCGTGAAGGCACCTAGTCCCTATAACGAGGTAACCCTAACAATGCGGAAGATTAACCATAAATTGTGGAAGAATAATTTAAAACTAATTTATTAAATTAAACCTATATTTAGGGTGCCACTCGGCACATATAATAACAACTCTCGAACCTAACAAAAATTCCCAAAACCTAGAATCTCACAAATCACAAGCTAAGGGATTACATAAGAAGCTCTGAGTCAAGAATATCTATACAAGGAGAAATACTGAAAGAGCTATACTTATTACAGGAAACTAAAAAGGGACTCCTCTGTCTATAGACGTAGCAAATATACCTCGAAATCTCTACCGATACGCCTCTTTCCAAGGCTGACAGAACTGGGTAGGGGTACCTGTATCTACACAACAAAAATGTGCAGAAGAGTAGCGTGAGCATACCACGGTGGTGCCCAGTAAGTATCAAGACTAATCTCGATGGAATAGTGACGAGAAACAGTCAAGGCACCTACCGGTCAAATAAATAGTATAATCATAGGAATAGTGGAATCAGTATATATAAATACGTAAAGACTGTATGAATGATTAAAATTCCTATAATTCACAATAAGGAAAAAAAGATAACAACAAGAATATAATAAATGATGATATGAAATGACGGCAGAATCATAATCCAAATCCTAAGGTCACCACACAGCAAGGGGAAACAAGTCAATAACTCATATCCTACAATGATGATCACATAAGGTCTTACTCAACTCTTTCCACAATTTACCAAAATCTCGAACAAACCACAACTCACGAAATGCAAAACCTGAAATCTAACACTTGGCATCCTGTGCCCCATCAATCTCATGGTCACACTAACAACTAACCGGCTGACTAGGACAACTCTCACATATATAATTGATAAACGGAGGCGTATCTCCACCCTTATCAGAATTAGAAGAATTCACTTCTAATGGGGATGTCCAACTACGGGTATACTTGTGCAAGTATTTCAACAAGGATTCTACCACTAGTAAACATAAAAAGGAGAAACAGACCGCACATACGATGTTTCCTCACAACTTCCAAGCGATAAAGCTCGTACAGGTAAGCAACCCACAATCACAATATCAACAAGATAGTAACGTCTCCACAGGCCGTAACAGTTTATTACAATCAATCCCTGACATAGCCCACCTTATTTCGCCACGTACATGGAATAAAATCAATAGAGAAGACTCAAATCCTAAGGGGAAGTCTCCCACACAAGGTTAGTCAAGATACCTACCTCGAACAGGCTAAAATCAACTAGCAATCGCATTCTTGCCACGAGTACTCGACTCCAAATGGCCTAAATATATTCAATTTAATCACACATTGTAAATAACATCTCAAGCAACTGATTCAACTATTTAATTCAAAGCTAAAGCACGAAATTTGGCAAAATAACCAAAATGCCCCTCCGGCCAATGTCTCTGAATCAGATGAATTTTATATTTTTAGAACCCTTATACTCTTACGAGTCTATCCATATAAAAATCTTCCAAATCGGAGGTCAAACACCCACTCAAAAATCAATAATTTGGTCTATGAAGTTTTACCCATTTTTCATTCAACAATCAAAAATTAAAGATGAATTTGTGATTAGATTAATGGATTTTAGGCATAAGGGAGTAGAGAATCGTTACCCAATAGTTGCTTATGAAAAACCCTCGAAATCTCCCTCAAATTCGAGCTCTCTAGCTTGAGTTTTGGTAAAAATGGCTCAACCCTTGTTTTGAAATGTTTATATCTACCCAGTGATTTAATGAATAGCGAATGCGGAAGAGATCACGCTTTCGCGAAGAAGGAATTTGAAGGCTGCAAATTTGTGCTTTGCGAACGTGGAAGCAGGCTCTGGAACGCGAAGGAGGAAAAATATGGTGGCCCAGGATATACTTATCGTGAACGCGTGGAACGACACGCGAACGCGAAAGGTGGACTTTGCAAGGTACGCGAACGCGTTGGTTGGAATGCGAACGCGAAGGAGGAAATGATAGGATATCGCAAATGCGGGGCACTGAACGCGAACGTGTAGAAGGAATTGGTCCTTTTCCAAAATTACTCTATGCCAACGCGTGGAGGAGGACGCGATCGTGAAGAGGAAAAAAGGGTCTGTAACCACACCCGAGGCCCTCGGGACCTCAACCAAACCTACGGACATATCCCATATCATCATTCAAACTTGTACCAATCCTTAAACCACCTAAAACAACATCGTAAAACTTGAATTAATCAAAGATTTGAGCCTAAGAACTTTAATTTTTAGCAAAATACACTTTCGATCAAAAACCTAACCGAAACACGTCCGAATGACATACAATTTTGCAAACACATCCCAAATGACATGACGGAGCTACTGAAGCTTCCGGAATTCTATTCTGGCCCTCAGATCAAAAACTCACTACCAGACCGAAAACTTCAAAATTTAAACTTCGGCATTTCAAGCCTAAATTAGCTACGGACCTCCAAAATACATTTCGAACATGCACCCAACCCTAAAATCACCTAACAAAGCTAACGTAACCATCATATTTCCTTTATGAGGCCGTCTTCACACTATTTCGATTGCATGCGACTTTCCAACACTTAAGCTCTCATTTAGGGACTAAGTGTCCCAAAACTCTTCGAAATTTAAAACCAAAAATCCCGTCAATTTCAAATTAGCAGGACTAGACTTGGGGAAGGCAGTTAATAGGGGATCAGGGCGTTAATTCTTAAGAAGACCGGCTGGGTCATCACAAAAAGAGTATGCGACGACTGAGTAAAGAGAAAAAGTTCACCGGAATGTTCTTGGTGCAACTTTCAACCCAAGAACACTTGGCGTGAAAATAAGGTACAATTAGCTGAAAGAGAGGCAACACAATGTCAAGAAGAAGCTGCAAGGATAGCAGCTGAGGCAACCTATAGATCTGCTGAGGAGACCGCTAAAGATAATGGGGGTCGAAGATTCAACCTAAATTGACCCTTAATTGAAGACCAATTCGAGAATGCGGTACCAAAACCTGGTAGAGAATTGGGTGATTATGTCAGACCAGTCTACAATCAGGGATTGTGTAGTGTTAGACCTCAACTAGTAGCAATAAATAATTTCGAGTTGAAGCAACGCTTGCTTCAAACTATCCAGAACAACTATGTCTTTAGAAGGAAGGTGAATGAAGATCCTAACACTCAATTAATGGATTTTGAAGAAATAATGAACACTTTCCAATACAATAGAGTGTCAAAATATGCAATATACTTAAGGGTATTCCCCTCATCGCCGAAGGATAACGCGAAACACTGGCTTCGTAGCTTACCAATAGGGTCGATCAGGACATGGGAAGATATGACTAGAAAATTTCTTGACAAATACTTCTCAGCTGCAAAGATAGTGAAGTTTAGAAGGGAAATTCATACTTCTGCCAGATGAACACCGAAGTAGTTTTTGAGGCTTCGAAAAGATTCAAGGAGATAGTATAGAAGTATTAGCATAACGAGATTGAATTTTTGATGCAACTCTATGATTTTTTGGATGGACTAACACCTCGCTCACGACGAACTCTGAACACTATAGTTGGAGGTCTTTTTCTAAAGAATACTCTTGAAAAGATTGTGGTAATTCCTGGTGAGCTCTCTGAAGATGCTAACCAATGGCCTGCTGAGAGTAATGATAGAAGAAAACAATTGGGGTTCATCAAGTAAAATCTAACATTAAAGTGAATGCCCAGCTAGATGCCATGGCAATAAAGATAAAGAAGTTGACCTTAGCCAAGGTCTAGAGCCAACCATCACCAGTTTGTCATTTCTGTAGAATCAGTCATCCAATGCATGCGTGTAAGGCCTTTGCTGCAGATGAAGTGGTAAATAATATGTGAAGCTTTGATAGAGGCAACTACTAGAGTGGTAATAATTTCAATCCTATGGGACAAAGGCACCTATGCTTTTCGTTAAAGTCACCAAATGGTAGCCTAAACTCATAACAGTAAAATAACTTTAGACCTAAGGAGCTCAAGGTTTTCAACATCAACAAAGGCAGAAACATCAGCCTCCACAGTCCAATTAGTATAGCATGGAAGATATGATAATAGCCTTTATTATTAAGATAGATGACATGCTTGAAACCCATATCTTATCTATACGAGAATATGGTGCAGGCATCAAAGAACTGGGCACAACTTTTAGAAACCTGGAAAGACAGGTTGAATAACTAGCTACTCTATTGTATGAGAGGGTTCCAGGAATGGTGCCTCCTGATACTAAAAGAAATTCAAAAGAGATAATAAATGCAGTGTCTTTGAGGAGTGGGCACGAGTTGGGGGATCCCATAGCAAAGGAAAAGGATGAGCCTATTGAAAGACAAGTGGAGCTTATGGAAGAACAGAAGAATGATGACGTTCAAAAATGTGCAAGGATGGTAGATGATGATCTATAGAAGAAGTGGAGGAGTATAGCTCAGAAAAAGAAGAAAAATAATAATTCAACAAATAATGAGACTGAAAAGAACAAATACATGCCAGCTCTCCTTTCCACTAGAAGCAAAGAAGAGAGAAGTTGGACAAACAATTTGAGTGCTTTTTAGAAGTGCTCAAGCAGATTCATGTGAATATAAATTTCAAAGAGGTGTTTTTGTAGATGCCAGCTTATGCCAAATTCATGAAGGAAATATTGTCCAGCAATCGGAAAGTGGAAGAGTCATCGGTTGTCAAGCTGACATAGCATTATAGTGCCATCTTGCAAAATACGCTCCCTAGAAAATATGGACATCCGGGGAGTTTTACTATTCCTTTCTCTTTAAGAAGTACTAAATTTAAAAAACATTTATGTGATTCAGGTGCTTCCATTAATCTTATTCATTTGTCTATTTTAAGGAAATTGGAGAGAGAGATTGTGAGAGATCAGATCGATATGTGTGTTGTTTCAGCTGGCAGATCATACCACAATCATACCTGAAGAGATATTGGAAGATGTCCTGGTTTGGGTAGACAAATTTGTATTTTTTGTGGACTTCATTGTGGTGAACATGGAGGATAATAAGGAGGTAACGTTGATTTTAGAAAGACCCCTTCTTAGCTATAAGCAGAGAAATTTTAGATATTCAGGAAATACAACTCATTCTCAGAAGGTGGGGATGAAAGGTTGATATTTAAAATGGAAGGAGAAAGGGGCCTAAAAGAGAGAATTGGAAAGAGTGAAGCTGATAAGTGTGGGGTGTACCCAAAGAAGGCTAAAAAGAAGCTCTCATCGTGTATGTCTGCACTGGGTCGGGTGTGCAAAGGAGATCCCGAGACTAGATGAATTAGTGAAGTTTCCTCTACCTCTTTTTTTATTTGTGTGTCATAAGGACATGCCATAATTTATAGTGTGGGTGAGGAATGTATGCATGTGTATGTATGTTTGTAATCATTTCTTTGATTGAAGTTTTTTTTTTGACTTTTTTTGACGATGGATTTCCATGATTGTCTTCTTGGAGGTTCAAAATTGAAGAAAAACTATTTTATTTTCCTTAGGTAGTGTAATAATTCGTCCTTGGTTTTTCTTTGTGTCGCGATTATTTTCCAAAGATTTTGCTTGAACCGAGTGTAACTAGTTTTTCTTTGTGTAGGAGCAGTAAGTTTTGTGCTATAAAATTAAAATGAGATCACTTTTCTTGACTTTATTGTGCCTTGAGAGCAGTGAATACCTGATTTGTGGCACCGAGTCTCAAATCTTTACTCCTAAATAAGTACCTTAATCTGTGTGATTGTAATGTTGCTTAACTGCTTTGACTAAAGAGTCGGAAAAGATCTGATCCTAAGTAAGTTATGTGCCAATGTGTGTGTGAGATTTTGTTGACATTTTGTGCATGTCAGTTGATGTCTTGAACTTGCCCCGCGTATTTGCAAAGAAAAATAGTAGTCATGTTTAGCCTAGGAAGTGATAGACGAATTTCTTTGTTGAGCTAATTATAAGTTTATGACCCACCTAATTGTTCTTTATCTTAGTTTATGACCCACCTGATTGTTATTTATCTAAGTTAGCCTCATTGAGCTTGGTAAACACACTACAAGCTTGACACCTTTGTTTGAATTTGTCTATCTATTTGAACCTTTTACCTCTTGTGAGAACTTGAATTTGTATGAGCCTGTAAACACCGAGTGAGGTATAATTGGGTTTTGAGTGGAATTGTAGAAAAAGGAGAAAAGTGCACTATTTGAAAAAATGTGAGAGCCAATCGTAGAGAATTGGAAAAAAAGAGTTTGACTGAAAATAAATGAAAAAAAAATCAAAACTTAGAGAAGAAAAAAAAGCATTACATGCTAGTGGTAGTTCTCATCTTGTTTGTGCTTAAAGATATTGGGAGCTTGACACTATGATGTATGAAGGTTGTGGTTTGGTTCAACAAAAGTGTAGGGTTTGAATTGTTAATGTATATGTATTAATGTACTTAGGAATGTGCAGTCACTACATCCAAATATATCCTACCCGTCATGCAGCCTACATTACAATTAAATTAAGTCCAACTTGATCCTTGACTGACTGATCTCAATTAATAGAGTATTACACTATGGAAAATCCTATGGTACATCTTTTGTGGCATATGAATCTTAATTTTGAGAGTAAGTTAAATCTTTCTATCTTTTGTTCCTAATTGTTCATGAATTTTATTGTATGTGGAACTACTCTCTAATATTTGAGTGAGGGGACATGATTTGCGAAGGTAAGGTGAATTCTTTGACCTCTGTGTTAAGAGTAAGTGAGCATGTTCTAAAAAATGCATGGTGATTTTGAGTCGATTCTTGAGGTTAGGATGTTATAATATGGTGCTGAGTCTGTTTTATATATTCCTAGTATGAGGCATTAGGGACATTGTCTGGTAAGAAGTTTGTCTCTATGTGAAGTGCAGTTTGATTAATCGAGGACGAACAATGGTCTAAGTGTGGGGTGTTGAAAGTAGTCTACAATGGACGTATTTTGGTCATAATTTGTACTCTAGTTACTGCATTTTACTTCTATTTGAACTTAAATGACATTATATTGCACTTATTATATGTTTTATGCCTTACAGGAAGTGATTTCGAGTTAAAAGAACATTCGGGAGCTAAACTGAACAAGTTGGAGCTTTGAAGTCTGAGTAAAAGCCCAAGAGATTAAACCCAAACCGTATCTCGGGGTCGCGAGCCAAGTCTGGATGTCAAAACGCATAACAAACAAAACACTCTAGCTTCACTGGCGCGGTGCATGGGGCAGCACAGTAGTGTATTTCTACTGCTGCCCATCAGAACCTGCTCTCTGAACTTCTCTACAAGTGCCCCGCATGGGCCGGCATGAAGCGCAGAGCGCTTGTGTAATTTTCTCAGAGTATTTTGTCCTGTTTTGGCCAGCATAAGGTAATTTCACTTGAGCCCACTCCTACGTATATGAATCTACCAAAAAGATATTTTTGAAGGGACTTTGACCTTGGAAGCTTTGGGAGAGAATTGGAGGCAGCAAGATACGTGATTCTATCATCTTTCTATCAATTCAATCCGAGAGTTTGGATTGTAAAGTTAGATTGATGTTTTCTTACACATTATTTATATTTGTGATGACTTTCTCCATGATTATGGAGTAATTTCCCTTAGGGTTTGAGGGATATGGTGTGTTTACCTTGAAAAATGAGAGTAATAATTAAAGATAACTTGTGGTTTTAAAGATATGGAATATATTCTAATACTAGTGATTATACAAGTAATATTGAGCTTAAGTAAGAAGAAAAATTGAACCAAATCAGTGTCGTTGGAGCAATAGGGACCTCGAGCTTAGTTATCCCGGGGACCTTGAGGTCAACTTAGAACGATAAAGTATAAACAGTAAAGTAAAGACAATAAATCTAAAAAATAATTATTGAGCATGTTAAACAAGAAAGGCAAAGCAGAATGTTCTATTGCAGAGAATAATATCTGATCCCCCTTACAAAATGATTGGGGTCCCCTTTATAAAGGCGGAGAAAATCCCAGTATAGTACATTCCTAATTGTAGTAAAGAATTCTATTGGTACAGGTTTATAACAACCTAGTACGAGCATGTACCATTTTGTAAAAATCTTATCCTTTAATTTATGCCCTAGTCCACTTGTCCATGAGTAATTCATGCTCTTTCTTGATTGTCTTCAAGATTGCACTACCCTCGATACAAGTCGTGCCAGGCCATCGATTAGCTTCCTCGAGGCTCGTGTCCCTCAACCAGGTCCGAACTCCATTCTGAGTTGCCCGAACTCGGTCTCATAACTCAATTTAGGAAATTGAAATCATGCTCCTTGATTTTGATCCTATATAGATATTCCCCGCGTTTCTTAGAATAAGACGATAAGAAACGATTTCAATCTAGATTCTCATAAACCACTTGTGATGATGTCATGGCTGTGATGCAAGCATTTGAAGTTACCGGAAACGTCATGTCAGTTTGCTTCCCTAGAACATCAAATATATTTCAACCTTTGTCGGCCACTTGTGTCACCGGTTCCATCGTCGGCTTTCTATAAATAGGAGGTTTCTTTGCTCGACAACAACTACACTTATTCCTTCTTCATCTACCTTTAGTCCTTTCCTTTTTTACCTTTTCCTCTAACAACATATTTACACGGTTCAAACCGGTGGCCACAAGGTCACATGCCAACGACTTTACTAGCTATGCCAAGGCTTCCTTTTTCAGGTCTTCGGCTCGAGGCAACAGGAGAAAAGCGTTGGGTCCCTTCCGTATCAGAAGATGTGAACTTTACACTGCTGCTTATCTCTTTTATCTTCAACCTAGTATGGCGCTTCATTCCCTTTGATTTTCATGGAATAAGGTGGCACTATCATCTGCTAACTTTTGCATCCCACATCGGAACAGAGTTCCGGGGTGACCGCTCTTGGACTATTTCTTGTGCACCTTGCACCCCTCTTTTTCATCTTCCTTTTGCCTATTCTGTCTTAATGTATTATGGCCCAAGACTTTATCGGAACGCTCAACCTCAGCTGCTGGAGATATATTTACTTTTATCGAGGGCTTCCTGTTCCATATATATGTTTCCAAAGATTCGGAATGATGTCTTCGAGGAAAGACGACGCTCCCAAGGACGTAGTCTTTAAAGTAGATTAGGTTTTTTGGCTTTTGTTTTTTTTTGTTTCTTTGCTCTTGTGTAAGCATCCTTCTTGAATGTCGTAGTTATAATTTGCTAATATTTCTTGTCACATCTTATTTTTTATACACTCGAAGGTAGCACAAAGGAGTTTTTCCAATTTATATGACATTATTCTAAATGGGATTATTTATTTATTTTTTGTTCAGAGTCACCACTTGGGATAGTTTATTTTCTGATGTCCTAAGTCACCGGTTTATTTTAAATCCCAAATCGTGAAAAAATCGACTTTCCTTTTGAAGTCTGCGAACCAGAAATTCTAAATAAGGAATTTCGTTAACCCTAGGGAAGGTGTTAGGCACCCCCGATTCCGTGGTTCTAACACGATCGCTTAAACTATCATAATTGGCCTATTATCTGATTTTAATACATGTTTTAGCATATGGTATAATTTTAACTTATTAACTACTTTTAATTATTTTTTAAAGAATATTTCAACGTTATCTAAAACGTATCTTTGAACTACGTCACATGAAATACACCCGAAGTCCGAGACACATTTTATTTAACGTTATGAGATTTGGATTTCGGTCACATCAAATGCGCACTCGAGTATAGGAAGGTAAGTTATTAAAATAACGCGCCTAAACCAACTGCACGTTTGCAACTTTGCGAGGGGCATGAAAATTCGCTAAATGGCACGCCTCGATTTCTAAAGATAAACAAGACTAATTAAACGAGGGCCATGAATTTGAGATTTTTATTGGCATGGCACGCCTCAAATTATTTCAAAAGGTCTTATTATACTAATGAGTCAAATCCTTATTTTATCTATATGTCATAACAAATTGGTTTTCAAGACTAAAATAGACCCGTTTCACGCCATTATTTCAAAAAATCCAGAGTTCGAATCCAAACGAATTTGCTGCTTAATGTAGAAACCATCCAACCAATGAACTAAATTATCAAATTAAAAATGAGTTCATGTTCAGTTACTTAATTGGTATAAACACATGCTTGTTTTGTCCAAGGAAAATCGTAGTATCCATGAATTGAACAATAATGGGACAAAAAAAAATTTCATGCCTAACTATTATATACATGGAACTAATTAAAATAAGAGAGCGCTAACACAGAGCTAATATCAGTTAAGTTTAAACATTCACGAACAAGAGTGAGAAATATGCCAATCTGCTACAATCCAGACAAAGACTCGACAAACATACAAATATTCAACCATATACAATGTAAAAATCACTCATTCTGAGAGTACAACATACAGTTGATTAACACTAGAATCAAAACACTAAGCAAGCATAAACAACCAATTGCTAAACTTATTCATGAAACCAAAAACCAAATCGTATAGCCATGAAACAAACCCAAAAACTATAAGTTTTATTCTCGAAAATCTCGGTTTTTAACCAGATCTAACAAATAGAGACCAGCATTAGCATTAAATGAATCGAACAACATCATGATTTACTACTGAAAGCAGATTTTTGGAATAGTTCTATAAATAACATACCTATTTGCCGAAGGACCATATTTAGAAGATAAGGAGGCCAAATACATGCCGGAAATCACTAGCTCGGAACTCAGCAAAAACAGAATCATCGAAAACAATTTCAAGTTTCGAACCCGAAATGAAACTCGAACACCCAAGAATTGCAAAGTAATAAAATAGATATCCAAAGGGTATTTGAAATCATCTTTTCCCTCACTTTTCTTTTATTTTTTTTTTTTTTTTTTTGAAAGCTTTTCTATATATCCATCTTCAACTTGTTAGAGGCGCCATTTCTCTATTTAGATGAGAGGGGATGCTCGATTTTTTGGAGAAGGAGCTAGCAGTGATGGAGCGTCGTTTATGGTTATAGGGGTCTAAGATCTAATGTGTTAAGATGAAGAGGAGAAGATGATACACAGGGGAAAAGCTGTGCTCCCCTTTTGTGTTAGGGATCTTAGGTTTTTATTAGGTTTTAAATTAAATAAGTCTTGGGTAAAATCGGGTCGGGTCATGGGTGGTTTGGGTTTGGGCAGATTTGGGTATAGGCTTTGGGCTCAGCATTAATTTTGGCCCAATTTCACAAGACAAACCTTTCTTTTTCAATTCTTTCTTTTATTTTTAAATTTTTTCTTTTCTTTTAATTAAAATCCTACAACTTAAAAAAAAATCCTAAATTATCCAAAAGTATGATTTCAAACTAATTAGCTAATTATAAAATTATAAATATCACTTAAATCTAAATTAAAAGAGAAAAATTAGCTAAAAATCAAAAGAGAAAAATGTAAAAACGAGCTATTTTTTGTGATTTTCGAATTTCTATAAATAAATAATTACTGTTTAATTCTAAAAATATAACCAAATCCTAAATGCAATGCATGATTTTTTTTGTACTTTTTCATAATTAAAGTAAAAATTAAACATGCACAAAATGCAAAAAATTAAATAAAAATCCTACAAAATCCTATAAAATTACAAATAATTAACAAAAAAATCTGTTTTCTTGGAATTTTATAGGAGTATTTTGTATAGGGCAAAAATCACGTGCTTACAGCTGCCCCTCTTTTCTCGAAAACGTGAAGAGTTTTCGGGAAAAGATAAAGTGAGCAATATGAGTGATTTTTGCCCGTTTGAAACTCCATTAGAAGCATTTTTAAAAAGAGCCTGATCGAACCTTGCTTTAGAGGTTGCCTACATATCCTTGGCTATAAAGGAATAAGGTCAGTGTAGTTCTAGAAGTTTTAGTAGTTGGGACTACCGAGAAACTGTGATTTCACTGTTGTTGCTGCTGTTTCTGCTTGCTGAGCTCCTTGTTACGCCAAAAACGTAAAATAAAAGAGCTAAGCTAGCTAATCTTATCAACTATGAGTTACAAGATTCCTATCTATAAATCTCTTGAAGCTTGATCTTGAGTCTTAGCTGATTCTTGATGTGGACTCCGATCCGAATCTTGATGCTCGTCAACTGCAGTTGCTGGTTCTTTCTTCAGCATTGGATCAAGGTGGGGCATGCGAAGCTTGTGACTTTAATCATATCATGAGCAGTCCGCATCTCTCTCTGCTTCGTCATTTTGAATTCACTTCTTTCATTTTTTTTCTTCTTTTATTTATTCTGGACTGAGGTTCATTCTTTCAGCTACCTAGGATCCCGTTCCTCGAGGTCAAACCTGCTCAGAAGCAAAAGCAAACAAACGAACAAAATTTCCTTCCCTAGTTTTCACTAGGAAAATTTTGTAAGTTATTTGTGACAAAGGTCTGAACATATTCTTCATTGAAAGCAATAAAAGTTAGTATTGTGTATCCTTGGGAGTAGGAAAGGGAGGTCAACGGGTTATGCCATGATAAAAGAAAAAGGGACCTTGGGTTATACCAGGGAGGTCCACGGGTTATGCCGGAATAAAAGAAAAAGGTCCTTGGGTTATACTAGGGAGGTCCACGGGTTATGCCGGGATAAAAAGAAAAAAGGTCCTTGGGTTATGCCAAGGAGGTCCACGGGTTATGCCGGGAGAAAAGGAAAAGGTACTTGGGTTATGCCATGGGAGGTCCTCGAGTTATGCCCGGGAGAAAAGGAAAAAGGTCCTCGGGTGATGCCGGGAATAACTAGGGAATGGGGACCTATGCTGGAAAGGATGCAGCCAGAGATTGGAGGCCCTATGCTACCATGATTTTGTGTTATTTCTTTTCCCTTTTTTTAGCAAAAATGCAGGAAAGAATTTGGAGGAAACTTCCCTTTTGGTTTGATTATTGCTGCGAAGCTGTTTCTAGCTCTTGCGCATTTTTCCCTTTCGGTTGCACCTGCTTCTTGCACGGTTGCTTTGGATTACACCAATTTCAAATTTCAAACAAAGAACAATCGTTAGCTTGAAACGGTGGTTGGTTTTGTGGCCTTGATTGTTTTGATCACTTGATCTCGGCCCAACTTTTTTGGTGAAGATCTCAACTGCAATTGTTTGTTACTTGAGGACCGATTTTATTCCTGGACCTAAAGAACCTCTGGCTTTTCTAGATTTTGCCATGACGGTTGGTCAGGTGGGACTTCAGCTTTCAACTTTATTTCGCCATTGTTGGACTTTCATTTCTGACTCCTTTTTTTTGGTTTTTTAACTTTGGAGCATTGGGGAACTTTTGGCTCCTCAACTTTGCTGCAACGGCTAGTCGTGTGGGACTTAACTTTTTCCAACTTTATTTCTCCTTCGTAGGCCTTTCATTTCAGGCTTCTTTCTTCCAACATCAATTTCGGAGCATTTGGGGCAACCATTTCAACTTTATAGGCACTTCAATTTGATTTTCTCCTTCCAAGAGTTTTGATTTTGAAGCATTGGCTGTCATGGCCAGTCGAGGTCGACTTATGCCCCTGACGAGGCTGGGTGCCTTTTTGTAGATTAGCTCGTGTCAAACGAAAGCCGTGTAAGTCAGTCTTGCCATCCCTTCTTTGTCTCAGTTTCGGAATAGAGTGTAACTACCCAACCAGTCGTTTTGAATAAGTACAACCTCGTTTCCCCCTATACTACTAAATTTATGCTTCACGATTCTTATGTAACTTGCCAAGGAAATTGGTTCAGGTTCGGAATTTGAAAGGAATTGAAACAATTAGTCTGCAAGAAGAGAACTTAAGTTGAAATAAATTGATCGGAAGGTGAAATACCAGTAAGAGAATCCCGAATGGATTTTGGATGATTCCAATAGCTCCATATGGTAATTTTGAATTTAGGAGGATGCCCGGAAAATTCTTTGGAAGTTTGTAGTTTAGTTAGCCTTGAAATGGCAAAAAAGAGTTTCGAAATTTGACCAAGGGGTTGACTTTATGATATCGAGATCAAAATCTGACTCAAGAAGTTTGAATAGCTTCACTATGTCATTTATGACTTGTGTGCAAAATTTTGGGTCAATCGGACTTGACTTGATAGGTTTCGGCGTTATTCGTGGAGTTTGAAATTTCTAAGTTCTTAAGCTGGAATCTGAAGTTGATTTGGTTCTTTGATTTTGTTTGGAGTGATTTGAAAGCTCGACTAGGTGTTATTTATGTAATGGGAGGTGTTTGTATGTTTGGATTGAGGTTTGAGGGCCTCGGGGGTATTTCGGGTGAGTTTTGAGCGAGTACAGACATCCCGGAACTTAGAAAATAGAGGTGGGAAGTAGTTTTGGCGCGGGGCACGGTCCTTTTCACGCTGGGCGCACTGGCCTAGTGCCGTCCGCGTCAAAGTGACCGCAGCCGCGGTCATGAAGACCTGCAAGTCGTCGGTCCAACTTAGGAAGATCATATCTTTTGATCTACAAGGAATTTGGGGATGATTCAAAAACGAAAGCTGCAGATCCTTGAATATAGATTTCAAAAACGTACTATAGTAGGTATTTGGACATCTGTAGCGAAAGTTATGGCCAAAATACTAAAGCTTGTCACTGCAGAGCAAGACTAGCACGGCCGCGGTCGTTTTTGCGCGGATCACACTAGTTTTGCATGGACCACGGTCGTTTTTGTGCGGTCCGCATAGGTGGAATCCATGGAGTACTCAATACATATGAGGTTTTGGGTTCTATTTAATATTTTGACCTAGAGAGTACGGATTTTAGCGATTTTTTAAAGGTTTTTCAAGAAATTCATTGGGGTAAATGATTCTAACTAGGATTTGATTAGAATACATGAATCTATCATAGAATTCGTCATTTAATTCGTGATTTGGGTTCAAAATTTGGAGAAAAATTATAGAAACTTCAAAAAATGAATTTTTGAGATCTAAGAACAATCCGATGTCGGAATTTGATAAAATTGGTATGATTGAACTCGTATTGGAATGGGTGTTCAGATTTTATGAAAATTAAGTCGGGTTTTGAGAGGCGGGTCCCGCGTTGAGTTTTGGTTGACTTTTTAATGTGAATTTTTAAGTCAATGTTTTATTATCTGTATTTTTTTTCGATGTATTTTAATGAAGTTACACAATTAATTTGGATAGATTTGAATCTCTCGGAGGTCAATTCAAGCAAGAAGGTTATTTTGGAATATCGGCCTATCTTCAAAAGAGGTAAGTGTTTGGTCTAACCTTAGCTTGAGGGATTAGGAGTTGTGTCCTATTTGTTATGTGTTATTTGTGGAGTACGACTTATAGGCATGGTGACGAGTATCTATACGTTGGTGTCAAGCATGCCCGTGAGTCTTGTATTATAATTGTTATGACTCCACTATGGTTTATTGTGCTTCATGTGTTATTATTACTATTGTTCCCTTACCGGGATGTTTGTTTAATATTATTGTTCCCTTGTCGGGATGTTTGTTTGATATTATTGTTCCCTTGCCGGGATATTTGTTTTGATAGTATTGTTCCCTTGCCAAGATATTTATTTAATATTATTGTTCCTCTGCTGGGATGTTTGTTTAATATTATTGTTCTCTTGCAGGGATGTTTGTTTAATATTATTGTTCCCTTGCCGGGATTTCCTTGTGATTATTGTTGACCTATTAATGGGAACGGGTGGTACGCCTACCACAAGATATAATGAAATGGGAGCGGGTGGTACGCCTACCACAAGATATAATGAAATGGGATCGGGTGGTACGCGTACCACAAGATATAATAAAATGGGAGCAGGTAGTACACCTACCACAAGATATAATGAAATGGGAGCGAGTGGTACGCCTACCACTAGATATAATAAAATGGGATCGGGTAGTACGCGTACCACAAGATATAATAAAATGGGAGCGGGTGGTACGCCTACCACAAGGTATAATGAAATGGGATCGGGTGGTACGCCTACCATAAGATATAATGAAATGGGAGTGGGTGGTACGCCTACCACAAGATATAATGAAATGGGATCGGGTGGTACCC